>VWYK01074316.1:23969-48989 GCA_013399775.1 Semnornis frantzii
GCCGCTGCTGCTGCATCCTGCGGCGAGAGCAGCTCCGGGGCGGGCTCCGCCGCCAGCGCCGCCTCCGCGGGGCCTCGCCGGGCTTTCACCGGGCTGCGGAGCCTCCGGCTGCCCCCCTGTCCCGCGGTTGCGGGAGCATCCAGAGGAGCCGGGAGCGGGGCCGGGGGGGTTGAAACAGGAAAGGGGACAACGAGGGGGGACCTCGATGGCCACTGCGGGGTGATGCTGCTGCTCCCCACCTCACCGGGAACAGGCTGAGAAGGAGGCAAAAAGCAGTCCCGGTGAGGGGTGTGCGTTTTGCTTCATGCTCGTTTGGGGTTTTTGGCTCATCTGCATCCCCCACCCTGGAAGGTCTGGGGTGTGTTTTTGTAGCACCCACCCAGGGCCACGCAAAGCTTCCCAGCAAGGTGAGAACCCACAGTGAGATGTTCCCTGGGTCTGTGGGTCATACAGAAGAATCGTCGAACTGTTGAGGTTGGAAGAGACCTTTGAGATCGTCAAGTCACCCCACATCATGCCAGCACTGGAGTTCACCTCGGCAGTGGGGTTGGCCAAGCAGGACAGGTGATGGCAATCCAACCCTCGCTTTTCCATCTCTGCCTTCTCCCTACTTTCAGTAAATAATTACAAACCCAGCAATGTCTTTTCGCACGCTGGAGCTATCCACCCTCTCCCAGAAGCCAAGTCTGAGTTATTATTCTTTCTTTACCCTGCTTGCTGTGGCAGATTCCTATCAAGGTGAAATAATACATCCCAACCTCACACTGCTCTTCATTCACCTCCAGTATAATTCCTCACAGGCTGCGGTGCCGGCAGCAAGGTGGCAGGCAGGACCCCATCATCTCCCTGCTTCCCCTGCCACCGTGGAGTGCCAGCACTGGGCCACAGGCTGCAACCACTTTTGCCTGCATGTTGCAACATGCGGGGCTTGAAGACGACCCTCTAGAACATTGCCAGAGCCAGAAAAACTTCCCCACGCTTGCTGCAAATTGCTGCCGACTTCAGGACTGCTTCCTTACCACCCGCTTCTTCCCACCCCGGGCATCAGGAGCAGTGATTGTTGGTGACCATATGTGGTGGGAAGACCCAAGCAGGAAAGGTGTGATGGTATGATTCCACTTTGATGATGGATATGTCCAGTTTCCCCCTACCCAGCGAGGTGTCTGTCAGAAACACTGCATTCAGGTCAGACTCACTGCTAGAGGAACTGCATTTTTATTTCCCTTCCTCTCTGGTGGAGTCTCCTCCCCGGATCCCCATCTCCGCAGCAGGGCCGGGGAAAGCTTGGGAGGTTTGGGAGCATCTTCCACTGCCCTCTGCCGACGCCAGCAGCTGCAATGCTCAGTTTCTATAACCATTTTGTTATAAAACAGCTGAGGTTGCTGGCCTTCTGGAGTTATTTTGTTAAGCTCCAGAAATGGCAGAGGAAAGGGGTTTAGGAGGTGAACAGGAGAGCTGCGCCCCCAAATGCTAAAGCAGAGCTTGAGGCTGGATTAAAAAACAGCAGAGAGACGGATGAGAGTGCCCTTTGCCATAGAAGACACCATTTCATGAAGATTTTTCCTCCCAGGAGCTGTGGAAAGCTCCTGTGGAGTGGGAAGAGGAGGGTGAATATTAGTTGTGGACCTTGCATCAGACACAAAACCCACTGAGTAACATGTCTTCTGGATGTTTTCTCCTGGATTCTTTACAGTGAGAGTGGTGAGACACCGGAACAGGTTGCTCAAGGAGGTTGTGGATGCCCCCTCCCAGGAAGGGTTCAAGGGTAGGCTACTTGGGGCCTTGAGCCACTTGACCTAGTGAAAGGTATCCCTGCCTGCTCTGGCAGCATCAGGCAGAAATTATTTCTTCTCACCAGTGTAAAATCACCTTCTATTTAGACTGGAGCATCACAGACAGAGTGTTTGAGCTCTCTAGCCACATGCTGAGAGAAAAAAAGAACAGATAAAGCTGCTCTTTCCTGGTTGCTCTTCCTTCTGTGGCAGCAGCACAACTTTCCTCAAAGCCATGCTTGATTAGGGACATGGTGGATGGCTGAGGCTGAGCTGGGCTCTCCAGGACCTGCATCTGATGTCTTAGAATCATCTGGTTGGAAAAGACCTTAAGATCATCGAGTCCAAACATAGTATTGTTTCACATGGAAGACACCTTTAAGATCATCAAGTCCAACCTTCAAGCTAAGACTGCCATGGCCATTAAACCATTTCCAAAAAGTGCCGTGTCCACATGTCTCTTGAGGACCTCCAGACATGGTCACTCCACCATCTCCATAGGCAGTTCCAATGCTTTTGGTAGAGAAATTCTTCCTAATACCCAACTTAAACCTGCCCTGGTGCAACTCGAGTCTATTTCCTCTCATCACTGGAAAGCTGGCAGCTAGCACCTTGTGTCACAGCTGACAGGCCTCTAGTTGCCCAGACAAAGTGTGGCTGTCAGCAGCTCATTGCTTGTCTCCAAAACGTGGTGCCAAAGCCTTTGCCAAAAGGATTGGCAGCTACAAAACGCGTGTGTTTGGTTTTGCAGAAGGGGAGGAGTGACCAAAGAGAAATATCTTATGCAAACACCTTGGGAAATCTCGCGGCAGGATGTGGCCCTGGGGGAGAATACAAATCCCCACCGCGTTTGCAAACTGGCTCTGTTTCAGTGGGTGTTGTGCAGTGGTGCAGGGGCACATAGGGCTGTCTCGAGGACAACATGTTGCTGACAATGTCTGCTGCGAGGGCAAAAGCACGGGGAAAACAGTCCCAGTAGTGAGCAACTCCCAGAAGAGACACGCTCATGCTGGGCACAACCCCCTACCATCATTAGTAAGACTTTTCTCTTTAGATTTCAGCTATAATTAAGACAGTCATTACATCTGGCCTGATGGAGACAAAAAATACATTATCCCAGAGGAATAATCACAGAATAATAGAATTATTAAGGTTTGAAGAGACCTTTGAGATCATCAAAGCTAAGCTACTACCACTAACCCACGTCCCTTGGCACAAGATCCACACACTTCTAAATACCTCCAGGGATGGTGACTCCACCAGCTTGTTCCAGGGCTTGACAATCCTTTCTGTGAAGAAATTTTTCCATGTGTTCTATCTGAATCTCTCCTGGCACAACCTGAGGGTGTTTATTCTTGTTCTTTCACTTATATGTGAGAAGACACCAACCCCCAAGCAACTTAGGGGCAGCCTGAAGAGACACAACAGCTATCAACCACTGGTAGGGATGTTGGCATATAGAGTCTGATGCTCGAGGCTTGTCATGGTAAGAAGCAATGAGAGTACCAGGGCTTGGTGTGCTGCCAGCGTTACCTTCAAAGGACAGAAACCCCAAGGGTAGGCAGCCAGGGCAAAACCCACGCCATGGCATCCTTTCTCCACCTGACCTTCCCAAAGTTTGGGATCAAAATCTTAGAGGTGGCATTTTCTGCCTCATTAGTAAGATTAAAGTTGATTCTACTTAGTTTGGCTGGAAAATCAGGCAGGTGAAGAGCTCTGGTGTGAGTAATGGGTTCTCGGGGCATGCTGTGGGATTGAGCCTTGATTTGGCTTCATTTTTTGGTAGTGGAAATGTTTAAAACACACAGATGGAGCAGACTGGTGGAATCTGCCAACCTGTGTGAAGTCACCCCTGTGCAGAGTTGGCTGTCTAGAGTTACCCCATGAAAATCTGGCCTTGAACAGATGACTGTGAGGAGAAGGCTGTGGATAGTTGGCTGTCAGTAGTTGGCCATGGAGGGTTGTTTTAGACATACAGCTGCTGCCCCACCTGATTTACCATGCAGATGAGCAAAAACGCTATCTCTGGCCCAAGCGGAGCAACAGCATAGGTCTGTGTTGCATTAAAGGACTTCTGGAACTGTTTAGCTGCCTGCTCACCTTCATTGTCCAGGTGAAGAGATGTGAAGGGCACTTTTGAAGAGTCCTTCAGTTGTTTTGAGTGTTTGCTTTAGAACAGGAACTGCAAGGGCATGTTCCTGTTGGGAAATGGAAGTTCTTGAATGGAGCCGCCAATCCCAACCATCGTCCAGCCACCAGTGGCTGCTCCAGCTCTGCAGTGTAACCCCACAAGACCTCAGCAAGAGGTGCCAGGGATGCTGTGCTGACGGGAAGAGCTGAAGCCAGAGCACAAAGGCGGCAAGGATCCAGCTGTAAATTAATATTTTATAGAACACCAAGAAAAATCAGAGAGGCTAATTACAGTGATAATCATCACGGCCTGAAGGCATTTCCATGGAAGTCAGGAATTACCCAGGATTACCTCAGCTCTTGCAGCAGCCTGCACAGGAGGCAAGCATGTGTGGAGGTGCCACAGCACCTGGCACCTCCTCCTTTGCTGGCTGGGGGTCTGTGAGCTAAACTGAAGACCAGCTGGGTTTTGGTGGCCTCCCATCAATCTCACTCTAGAAGCACAGTGCTTGAGTTGAGTGTGAGGGAGGGTTGGAGTCACAGTGTTTTTGGCTGGGTACTTACCCTGGCACTGCTGTGCCAGCACGTGCCTGTTTATCCCCAGTGACATTGATGTGGGAGCCATCACAGATTCCAAGCAGGTTAAAACCCCAAGGTCTTCAGGGCATTACTAGTGGAGAAGTTGGTGGATGCACCCCCAGGATAAGTTGTTCCCATGACTCATTAATTAGTGGTAGTAACTGGTAATTGCACAGTTTGTCTGGGGACAGAGCAGATTACCCACCAACTTCTTGATTTGGATGCTGGGGGACACATCCCAGCTTTGGCATGGTACAAAGTTGGTCCCACGCTGTTCATGGGAAACCCAAATCATTTCCACAAGCTGCACAGCCGGGAGGCCTGTCTGCTTCTGCCTCATGGCCCAGAGCAAAGCCAACATAAACCTCTTCAGGGAGTGGAGGAGCATCAGTGCAGTTGGTTCATGTATCTTGAGTGGGAGAACACCACCAGTCTAAGACCCAACCTCAAAGTGCCAAAGGAAAAAGGCTTGGGTGAGAGCTTCATGCCTGTTGCACAGAGCCAGGAAGAGCTTGGGCAGAAGCTGGCCCCAGGCTGAGGGTGCTGCTCAGCTCCATGGATGCTCCTGCCTGCCTGTGCTCTGCCCAAACCACACTGCAGCACCCCTGGCACTGGCAGAGACACCAGGCACAAAGCATCTCCTCCCACAGGTCCAGGCATGGCAAGAGGAGTTCCTAATCTGTAGAGCTGGTAAAGAGACATAGGAGCTCCTGTCAACAAAATGACATCTCTCACATGGCTTGGGCACCACGTGAGGACAGCAAAGGTCCCTTACAGACTGGGGCTAATGTTCCCTGGCTCTCTATCTGCTACAGAAGCATCGCACTGCCTTTCTCTGCCCATCTTTGTACCGTGTGGACCAGATGGCCAAGCTGCATGGGGCATCCTGGGCACATTGCCTGCTTGCTGTCTATGTCCTCCAAACTCAGACACGGGCCAAGGCTCTAAGCGTGCTCACCCAGGTGGTACAGGATATGGTCCAGGAGCTCCTGAGGCAGAGGTCTTGAGGTGGTTGTGGCACCCATTAGATTTGCTTCTGGCAGTTGGTGAGTTCATGAAGTGTTATCTTCTCCTGCCAGCTCAAGGAGCCCTCAAGGGCAGAATAGATGAGACCAAAGCTTTCACTTTGGACACAATGGGCCATGGCAGTGGGACTGCTTACACCTTCCAGCTAAAAATTAATCCCTCAGCTCCCTGCCCCTGTGATGAGGTGCTGCACACACAGGCTGTGCTGGTCCACGGAGGAGTATCAGCCTCTCTAGCCCCAACTGGCTGCACTTCTGGCTCTGGGTAAGAGAAAATATCCACTTTATTCTTTGAGATGAAAACACTTCTAATAGCACCAGTTCACGGAGTTGTTTAAAGACCACGTAGATGTGCTTGAGGATATTGGCTTAGTGGTGCACTTTTTGTCCTATTGCTTGTTCTTTGGGAGAATCATAGAATTGGTTTGGTTGGAAAGACCTCTAAGATCAAGTCCAACCATCAAGCCAACATCATCCCAAAGTATCATGTCCACATGGGTTTCTTGAACACCTCCAGGGATGACGACTCCACCATCTATCTCCCTGTGCAGCCTGCTCCAATGCTTGATCACTTCTGGGGGAAATGAATACTTCCTAACACCCAACCTAAACCTCCCTTGGCACAATTTCATGACATTTGTTCTTGTTCTGTCTCCTGATACTAGGGAAAAGAGACTGACACTCACCTCACTCCATCCTCCTTTCAGGGAGTTGTAGAGAGCCACAAGGTCTCTCCTTCAGCCTCCTTTTCTCCAGGCTGAACTTCCTGCTGCTCATCACCAGCCCTGTTCTCCAGACCCTTCAGCAGCTTCATTGCCCTTCTCTGAACCTACTTCAGCACCTCAACGTCCTTCTTGGAGAGCAGGACCCGAAAGTGAACCCAGGATTGGAGCTGTGGCCTCATCGCTGCCACAGTGGACACCCGCTAGAGCTGGGGTGCGCACCCCAGTGCTGATCGTGCGGAGCGGGGCGGAGCGGGGGAGGAGGTTGGCTGGTGGGGGGGGCACATGCGCTGTACGCGCACTGCGGAGCGGCGCGGAGCGGAGCGGCGCGGGGAGCGCGGCGGCAGCCGCAGCCCTGCACAGCCCCCGCGGGGCTGCTGCGGAGGGAAGACATCGCACACTCCCCCTANTCTTAGATGGGGGGGCGCCTCCGCTGGTTTGTGCCTTTCCATGGGGGAGGGGGGGAGGGCTCCAGTGGTTCGCACCCTTGGACGGATTGGGGGTGGATAGGTGCGTGTCTCATATTTGCACCCTTGCATGGATTGGGAGGGTGTCTCTCACCGCTTTGCACCCTTACATGGAGTGGGGGGTGTTCCCCCACTTTGCATCCCTGTTTTGCAGGGGTGTCCTCCATACCTTTATATGGGAGGGAGGGGGAGAGTGCATGTCACTTTGCACCCGTGCATCTGGAGGGGGTTCTCCGACCCGCTTTCCGTTCCTTCGTGGGGGGATTCCCTTCTCAGCCTGCACCAATTCATCGTGGGCTGGGGGGGTCCTTTACATGGGTTGAAGTCTGGCTGCCTGGGGCAGGGGGGCGGATCTGCAAATCACTTGGCACCATCATGGTGCTTTGGGCCTCTTTGAATCCTTTGGGGGGGGGGTGGGGGGCTTTGCTGTGTATCTTACATGAGGGAACCCTACCAGGTTTACAACCTTGTAAGGTGGAGGAGAGGGGAAAATCAGACCTCTTTGCATGGCAGGAGGAGTGCTGTCACTTCGCATTCCTGTATGGAAAGGGAGGTACCTGCCTGCTTTGCATCTTTGCATCGGGGAGGGAGTGGAGATGGGGGCATCACTTTCCATCCTTGCATCTTAGGGGAGGGAGCACCACTGCTTTTCATTTTTACATCACTGTGGAGGAGAAACAGGGTAGGGACAAGCACCTGCAGCCTGCATAGGGCAGGTCTCCCCTGCCTCTAGATGCAAAATTGGGAGTGGGGGGGCACCACACAGCCTGGTTTGAGGCTGGGGAATCAGAGGGAACAGGGCCAGGCAGGGCAGAAGTGTGGTGGCTCCTGCCTCCCCCCACCCCATTGATCAGTCTTAGGCATTCTCTGGGATTTGGGGCAGTCCCTGGGATTCAAGATCCCCCCATTTCCACCACACACACCCCCAGCCTGGGGTACCCACAGCTGCATGCTGCAGGCGGGCACACCCCCTTTAAGGATGCCATGTTTGGGGCCTCCACATGCTCAGTGATTCAGCTACTTGCAGTTTTATGGCTTCAAACCGGAGTTGTGGCTGCCTCGTGGTGGTGTCAGCGGGATGGAATACCTCTGGATTTAGATGCTTTGCCATCCAGTTTGTGGCTGCTTTGTCTGGGGCTGCCTGGCACACGCCGCCAGATCCACTGCTGGACATGAGTCTGGAGCAGGGAACACAGGACCTGAATGTATGGACAGATTTGAAAGAGCAGAATTAATAATTCATCTCCCAGATTTCAGCATGCTCCTTGCTTGCTGCATCTCCTTGCCTGGATTTTAGAGAGGCTGCTGGCTTCGTTGCAGAAAAAAATAGGTATTTTGGTGGCATTTCTGTATCCTGGGAGCATCCCCTGTGACAGGTTGAAGAGTTTGGTGGGGAGAGGAGGGGGAAGACAGCGACATTCATCTGGCAGCTAGAAGGTTAATGTGCACCGTGCTCTTAGCCCATGCCAAGGGCTCTTACACACAATGCCTGTGATGCAACTTAGACCCCAAATGTCCGCTCCTTCCCCGAGGAGCAGAAGCCCACAGAGAAAACTCAAGCTGAAGCATGTTTTGCTTCGAGCTGTCATCTCCCTTGGCCCAGTTCTGAACCAAAAAAAGATGCTCAGCCTCCATTTTATGGTGGATGACAAATCAGCTGCCGATGCCAAGATCTTGACAAGTTATGAACAACAGCCCTGCAGCCAAAAAGTGTTAGAAGAAATTAAGAAGAATCTTCTGTTTGCAGAGCTGCTCATCCCAAAAGCCACCCTCTGAGCTGCACCCCACGGGTGTGAGCTGCAGCATCTCTGAGCTGAGAGGATGCTGCCTAGGCAGGAGCTGGCCCTGCTGCCCTAAATCCCACTGAGATTTTTGCAGGGCTGTACGTACAGCACAGGAAAGGAAGGGATCACCCGGGCACACGGCAGGGAATGGCATGGGTGCTGACTGGGAATGTTCTGTGGCTGGAGATGCTGGTCCTGCGGCTGTTCCCAAAGGGAGTGAGCACTGGGTTTGCAGCAAGACCCTTGTTGCTCTCCAAGGGCTTCCTGCTTTTATCAAAGCGCCTTCTATGTTGAGGAGAAAAAGGCTGGTTTGTTCAGCAGCGTCCTGCTCACGCCAGCCAGCCAGCGAGATCCTTCTGTTAATGAGCTGAGCACAAAAGGGGGGTGGAAAAACCCACACTGAAGATTTTCCTTTGGTGATAAAGAGTCGTTAAAAACAACACATGATTCCTGGGCCAGCAGGGATCCTTTCCAGCCAAAACAGAGCTGGTATCTGTGGTGGTTCCCACTGCTTCATGCTCTGGCTCCTTTGAACATCAAGGCTGCTCCCAAGGCAGTAGCACAGGAGCCACGCACAGAGCAACCGAAGGATGACTGAGGATAACATGTAATTTCAACCACACCTTTTATCCATCCCTTTATCCCTTCAGCATTAGAGCATCAGGGCATCACTTTCCACGCTTGCATCTCGGGCAGGGAGAATGCACCATTGCTTCTCATTTTCACATCCCTGTGGAGGAGAAGCTGGGCAGGGAGAGGCACCTGTGGCCACCGTAAAGCAGGGCTCATCACTCCCTAGTTGAAATATTGGAAAGTAGGGAGCACTGAGGGCACCACAGAGCCTGATAGGAGGGTGGGGAAGCAGAGGGAACAGTACCAAGCAGGGCAGAAGCATGGTGGCACCTGCCACATGTGACCACCCTACCCCACCATCTAACCTGGCATTGCATTTGCATGGGCTTAGTTTGTATCCAAAGCAGAGGTCTGCCCAGAGGTTGGCAGTAGCTTACATGGAATAGGAAGGACTTGAAGAAGCGACCCTCACCTCCCAAGGTGGAGGAGCACTGAGGGCTCCCCACTTCTGTTGAGAAATCGACTGACAGAATCCAAACCACACAGGAAACACCTGCCTGCCAGTGCAACGCTTGGTAGTGGCCTACCTGTAAATTACAGCATTGTTTAGGTTGGAAAACACCTTTAAGATTACCAAGTGCAACCATTAACCCAGCACTGCTAAGTCCAAAAGAAACAACATGGAGGTAAAACCCAAGAAGGAGCATGCTTGTTTGAAACCAGCCCTGTAGCAGGGTGAGCTTTTTATCCCAACCTCGAGGTGAGGAGGCTGTTGCATTTATGGCATCCTCCTAAGCAGGTTTTTTTGGCAAAGGTTGGTGATGCAGAGCTCAGCCTTCAGAGGCGTTTGTGATTTAGAGCCAATTTAGTCAAGTGCTGTTCCTAGAGCTGAAACATTCTGCAGCAGAAGAAAGGGGGTGAAAAAAAAAAAAAAGTCCTATGGCATTTGCTAATAAAACTCTTCAGGAATATTTTTAGCTGTGATTTAATGTTGTGTTGCACTTTGCTGGGAAGTGTTGGTTTGCTGAAGCCTCCTGGCAGTTGTGAGCCATGGTGGAGCTGCCTTTGGCTCAGTGAGCAGAGGAGGGGGGCTGCAGATGGACTGGAGGAGAGATGTGGGCAGCACTCCCAGCCAGGGTGGGTGACATGCCTTCCCGGTGGGGCACAGGGCACCGATTCAGCCCCAGCTCTGGAAGTGATGCAGCTCTGCCCCAGGACTCCCTCCTCCCTTTGGCTGGAGGAACTGACCCTTTCCCTGCGATCACAGCTCAGCCCAGATCTGTTCTTAGCAAATATTCCTCTGTGCCACTCAGAATCTGGGCTGAGACCTCTTAATTCATTTCACATGTGCTGCAGAAACAGCAAGTCCACAGTTCTGACTTCCAGTCTCCCCCAAGTCAGTAACTCACAGTTACTGATGAAAGACCACAGGCAGAATCCCACATCCTGGGGCTTTTCGGTTCCTAATTCTTTGCCATGAGATGTGTTCCCTGTTCCTTTCTCCATGAGAGGTGTTCCTTTTCCTGCTCAGGATGGGGCTGGGATGCTTCTCCTGGCCCCACACCATTTGTGAAGCCAGACTTCCAGAAGCAAGGGTCTCAAGAAGGAGCCAGGCAATAGCACTGCTTCTGCATGTCCGTCATCCTCAGTGCAATCACACATTTACCCTCGCTGGTTTATTTTAAGCAAGGGAAATGCTGAGAATCCAGGCAGTTTCAATATATTTAATTAACCTCTGGACAGAGGCTCTGGAGTGATTCTCAGCTTCACAGGGAGCAATGACATTTGTCATGCTGGTTGTGCTCACAGTCATTTGGGTGAGCAACAAACTCAGAAGTGGTCACAGATGCATTTGGTAAATTAGAGCAAGGAGCCCTTGCTGTGCAGCTCATGCTCCATTTTGTGCAAAGGAAAGAAGCAGATCTGGTCCAGTTTTAGCAAGCAGGTTTCTCCACCTTGCAAAGAGCCACCTGCACAGTTCTTGCTGGTTGATTTTTCTTCTGTGACACCAAAGCTTTAGCACCTCTAGGCTTTGCTTTCCATCCTGAGGCTGCTCATGGCCCATATCAGCCAAACATCTGGGGTTGAGAAGCAGGAGTTTAGAGACACCTAAGGCAGAGGTTGCTCCTCATCCATTAGGTAGCTGCTGGTGGCACTGTCTGTCCTCTGCATGTTTGTCCTGTTCCTCCTCGAACATTCCTGGACCCATTTTCAGCACACTTGGTGGCAGAGCTCCACAAATGAGCAACTCAAAACTCTGCTGCTTTTGCAGCTCCCACTTATTTCTGTCTGCTCAGAGACACTGTGTGCCCCAGGGATCCTTCCCAGCCCTCTTCTGTACCAGATCTGTCCTGCCAAGCTCCACAGGACAAGCTCCTTCAGGCACCTAAGAGCCAACTGAGCATTGCCTTCACCTGTTGTCCTCTTCCTGACTTCAGAGGAGGTTTTTGAGTCTCCTTTCAATACTTCAGGACTGCCTTATGTCTCCTTCTCCCTCCTGCCCCTGCAGCACTTACCTCACCACTCCCAGTCCACCTGCAGCAAAACACAGGTGTCTGTCCTGAGCAGGCATTGGAAGATCAGGCACTTCTGATATTCATTTGCAAGCTTCTGTTCCAGGAGCACAGATTGCCCATAGGCCACCTCTGGGGTTTTGCTCCACTCTGGCTCCTAGCATCCAACCGAAGCTTTTGCACCATTGCAAAATCCTCTAGTTCCTGGCAGTGTCTGGTCCTCAGGGCACATCAGCACACTGGGGAGCCCAGTCTGGGTAAGAGCTTTGACTGTTAAGGGTAGAGCAAACAAATTGGCCCCAAGGCTTGACTCAGAACTGAGGTAAGCTATAGGGTTGATGCAAACTGCCAGATTTAAGGTGTTTGCCATGGCTGTGTTCAGTGCACACTTGCCTACCTGCTCCCCAGATGCAAGCTCAGGGTCTTTCTTGGCTGTCTACAGACTGTGAATTAGGTTCCTCTTGGCCAGGCTCAGCTGCTGCTTCGCACACCACCCAGCCATGCTTCAATATCATCACACAAGGTATTGATGATACCTCGATGGCTGATGTTTTTGCAAGCTGGACATCCTTCCCAGCTAGCTCTTCTAATCTCTCCTGTAAGTCCATTCCAAATACAGGTTTCTCCTGTGGAGAGCACCCAGACAAAGAAAGCAAACCCAAAAATCACCTTCTGTCCAACCTTGGTCCAGTGAAGAAGCGTGACAGCAAGAGACTTCTCTCTATCAATCATAGAATCATTTAGGTTGGGATAAGACCTCTAAGACCATCAAGTTCAACCATTAACCCATAATAGCCAAGCCCACCACTAAACTATGTCCCTCAGCACCATATCTACACAGCTTTTAAATCACTCCAGGGATAATGACTGCACTTCCATGGAAAATGAAGCAGGACACTGGGGCTGAGAGTGCAGGTATCAGGCACTTACCAAACCAAATATCTCTCTTGGAGGTTAGCCAGCACCTGAGAAATGTTTTGTGACCTATAGCCTGTCCATCCTTGCAGGGCCATGCAGAGCAGGCATGATCCTTCAGGCCGCTTTAAATCCTGCCAGTGAAATCCAGCTTGGCTTTGCAAGTCACTGCTCAATTGCCTGCCCAGTGGGAGAGAACAAGAGGGATTGGGGACTCAGTGAAGGTGAGAAGACAATTTTTAATGTATGAAATTATCACAAAGGACATAAGGAGCAGTGATTGGACACAAAACTCAATTTTGTGCACTGTCGTACTAAACAAGATGTTCTTGTCTGCCCCCAAGGACTCTGGCTGACAGATGTGATGGCTGCTGAGATGAAGGGGGACATCTGGAAGGACCCAGCTGTAGGGGTCACCTGTGAGCCATCATCTGCAAGCCACACTGTGTCATTCTGGTCTGCAGGGACCAGGACTTGATAGCGGTATTCTGAGGCAGGGCTTCTTTTCCATCCCTCCCGCAGTCTTCTCCTGCATGGTCTGAGAAACCAGAGGCTGTTCTCCAGTAGCAGCAATAGCTCTGGGGTTTGGGATGTTGCAGTCAATTTGCTGATTGTTCCTTGGGAGGGACCACATACCTTCTTACCCTCTTCAGGTCTGGCCCTGCTGGAACAAATTTCAGACCTCAAATCTCTGTTTTCCTTCATTCACTTATCGGCTCCCCATGGGGGACGGAGGTGTGGGTGGCCCTGATTCCTCCAGGCCTCTGCACAGGGACAAAGAGCCATGGGTGATGGAGGCCATGTCCCAGGCGGATGCTGAGAATGGTTCTTTGTTCCCTGGTTCTAATTAATGAGCCCCAGCAACTTGTTAATATCTCTGCTCCACGTCAGCCCATCCCTGCATCCGCTGCTTGGCGGGGAACCACCACCACCCCCCCAGAGACGTGCTAGGGCTCAGCCTCCAAGTGTGGGTTTTGAGGTGACACATCAGAGCAAGCTTGGGGTGAATCTGCCTCTCTACACAGCCCTGAGAGGTGTTCAGGGAGTGCCCAGAAAGGGGCGTTGTATGTCACCAGGGTAGGTGTCCATCCAGAGCCTCTTCTGCAAACTCCATCTCAGTTTTCTCAGCCAAAAAATAAGCAGCTGGCAGAAGCCTCTTGGTGTTGTTTTTTGAGCCTGGGGCAGTACCAGGCCTGCCATCTATGTGCGGTGGTTTTGGGACACATTGTTTGCTTTGAGCCTGAAACACTGTGTGACCCCATGCAGGGTTCAGGGCTCAGGTCCTTCCCACGGCACCCTGACTGCCCCGGGGCAGAGCAGACCTCAGCCAGTCACCCCCAGCATGGACAGACCTGTGAGCACAATCAGCCCTTTGGGAACCTCCATCTGAATGATGCAGAATCCAGTTTTGGGCTCTTTCATGGAGGGAACTTGCATTTGCATTTGAAAACTGCAGAGGAGCTGGCGGAGGTCTGGGGCACTGGCTGGGTGCTATCAATGGGAAACTGTTCTGCCAGAAAGTGTGAGCCCTGCAGATTGCTGGCTCCAGACTTGGTTAGAGCTGCTGGGGGGCAGTGCCCAGCTGCTCTGCTCCCAACTACCGACAGCTCTGCTCAGAAGCTGGTTCTTCTCTGCTGCCAAAACAGAGCAGAGGTTTGTGAAATTGGGGTGGTGTCCAGGGCGTGAAACAGCAGGGACTCGGGTGGCTGTATTCAGGAGCTGAGAAGGCTCTTTTTGCTCCCCAGGACCCAATTTGCAGTGATTTTAGTGCTAAAACCTGTCAGCCTGACTTTGTTGGGAGTGCAGCTGAGGCCTGATGCACTTGTGTCATATAAGACCCCCCCTCTGCAAGCCTTTGGGGTCACTCCCTGCATTGTGCCTCTCTGTGGCCCCAGTCCCAGGCTGCAGCACTTCGGGTGATGCCACTGGAGACAATTCATTCTTCTTTTTATTCTCCTTTCTCAGCCTGTTTCATTCCACTTGCCCTTCATGGGGGTAACCTGCCCTCAACTGTCCTCCACATCCCACCACAGAATCGTGGAATCATAGAATGCACTGATTGGAAGGAACCTCTAGAGGTCGCCCGGTCCGACCCCCTTGCAGGAAGCAGGGACATGCCCAACTAGAGCAAGTTGCTCAGGGCCCCATCGAGCCTGACCTTGAAAGATCTGTGTTCCTCTCCATGAAAATCTTTACTAAGAGGGGAAAGATGAACACAATCTGAAGAGAAACCAGAATCCATTCTTTATCCTTACTCACCAGCTCCCATGGGTGCTTTCACTGGAGGTGTGCCATCAGGTGTGGGCATCTCCCTGCATCTCCTTGAGCTCCATAGAAAATGAACCGTCCAGGGCTGGCAGCAGAGTGGGTGCCACACGAGGATGCTGCAAGAGTGATGCTGACAAACCATGCAGGGGTGCTGCGAGGGTTACAGAGGGATGACGGTGGGAGCACGCAGGGGCGCGGCAGAGAGCTGGCGGCGGCAGCCTGCTCCAGTGTAGTGCGTGCACAGACAACACCCCAGAGAGCTCTGCAGTCAGCTGGAAGTAATGGCCTCATGAGCTGCTCCTCGCTTCTGGCTGCACTTTGCCTTGGCTGAGGCCTCCCGGGGTCAGCTGAAGGGCTGCAGCACGTGGAGGTTTGCTCCTGGTTTGAGCACAGATCCGGGAAGGTACATGGGAAAGGCTCTCTGGGCATGGTGGGGCATCAGGGGAGCACAAGGGTAGGGACAAGGCTTGGTGCGATCCTTATCTCATGAAGGATTTTCCACTCCAATCACGAAGGTTGAAAAAGACCTCTAAAAAACATCGAGTCCAGGCTTTTATGCAACATCTACATGAGATGTCCATGTACTTGCTGGCATCTGGAGCTTTGCACCCACAGAGTATCCTCTGTGTGGAAAGGGCTTGGCTGGTTCTGTGTGCTGTATCCCAGTGTGGGAAGGATGAGTGCCTGGGCAGGGAGCAGAGGGAAATGGGGATGAAAAAGAAGCAAATGGCAAAAGCTGTGTATTTTCTTGGTGTTCTTTCTTCCATGCCCAGGAGAAACGTGAGGGCTCACCAGCAGCATGCCGCTGGTGAAGAGGAACATTGAGCCCCGGCACCTATGCCGCGGGGCTCTTCCCGAGGGGGTGACAAGTGAGCTGGAGTGTGTCACCAACAGCACGCTGGCTGCCATCATCAAGCAGCTGGGCAGCCTCAGTAAGTCACAACACAGTGACCCTGGTACAGAGTGGGGATGGGGAGAAGGGATGGAGTGGTGGGATGCTGGTGGAACACCAGAGTCACTTGTTTCAGGTGCAAACACAGAGAAATGGGAGCTACATGAGAGCCACCCCTAATTCAGAGGGAATTCCCCAGCTAATTAAACAAGGAGGATGCTCAGGGCCAAGCCCCATGTGGGGACTTGGTGGCAATGTTAGAATCAGAGAATTATAGAATTGTTTTGGTTAGAAAAGACTTCTAAGAGCAAGTCCATCAGCCCAGCTCCACCATGGTCATTAATCCATGTCCCAAAAAGTGCCATGTTCACAGGTTTCTTGAACACCTCCAGGAGCAGCGACTCCACCACTTTCCTGGACAGCCTATTCCAATGCTAGATCCTCCCATAGCTGGTCTGTGTGGTAAGGGATGGAAAACTTAGCCAGAAGTATAAAAGTGAGGTGAAGATTGAAAAGCCTCAATCTATTATTTTTAATCTTAGAGCTTTGTGAGAAAGAGAGGTGAATATAAAAGGTCTAAATCCTCAGCTGTCTTTCTGCCCTGGGACTGATTCCAACAGCAAAGGGGAGGACCAAGGCACTACGCAGCCCAGTGTGAAGGTTTAATAGGGGCAAACGATTTCACTGCTGAATATTGACTTCAACAGAGAGAAATGCAGGCTTTTCAGGGATCTCTCCCACTTTTTGCCTCCTCCAGAATTATTCTCTAAAATACTCCCAGAAAAATAAACTCCAAATTTAGAGAGCTGGTAGAAGGACCCATGGACTCTACTTTGTCCAGAGGAAAAGAGACCAAATACAAATGGCCAAACTGATTGACAAGCTGAGCAGATAGCAAACATACCTTGATGTCAGGAGCTGTTTGATCCACGGTTCTGGAGAAAACCTCGGGGGACTGGGGTGCTGGGCTGGAACGGGTGCTGCAGCCTGCAGGTGTCAGCAATGCTCTGCTCAGCCCTGAGGTGGTAGCAGTCCTAATAAAGTTGTCCCAGAGATGCAGCAAGCACTGCAGGGAAATACCTGCTGAAATGAAATAACTGAGGCTTCTGCCTGCTCTGTCATTATACCTGCTTTCCTGCTCTCTGTTTTCCACCTTCATGGCTGGATAGCTGCAGATGACGTTATACGGCCAGGTGGTGTGGTGATAGTTGGTGTTCTGTGCTGCATCTAACCTGGTATATCTAAAGGCTTTTTAGGATGAACCATAGAATGGTTGGGATTGGAAGGTACCCACAAAGGTTATCTACTCCAACCCCCTCCAGTAACCAGGGACATCCCCAACTAGATCAGGTTGCTCAGAGCCCCATCAAACTTGACCAGGGGTGGGGCCTCTACCACCTCACTGAGTCACCTGTTCCAGTGTTCCACAGTCCTCATAGTCACAAGCCATTACCATGGTTTGGTGCCTCCCACAGGTACCGTTCTTGCTGACAACGATGCTCGTGTGTGTAGGATAGGTGGCCTGCGCTCCTCTCCTTCCATGCAGCTCTTTGCCAGGTTGGGGAGAGGATGAGGCTCAGCTCCCAGAAAAACAAGGCTTGAGAGGAGCTGCGGTCCAGGGGATGGGCTGGGAGAGGACTACCTGCCCACCACCCTTGCCCATGACGAATTCCTCTTGTCCTCTGGCAGGCAGACATGCAGAGGATATCTTTGGTGAGCTGTTCAATGAAGCCAACAGTTTCTATATGCGGATGAACTCGCTACAGGAGAGGGTGGACCTGCTGGTCATCAAGGTGACACAGCTGGACTCCACCGTGGAGGAAGGTGAGGGGTCTGAGATACTTTGGGGTGGGTGCAAGGGGGTGGGAGACACATGTTCAGGGCTGGACCAGCTGTTGTGCCCAGTTTGGGGGTCTGAGGTCGCCCCTGCATTTCATCTTGTTCCTGCACCCCCAGTTTCACTGCAGGACATCAACATGCGGAAAGCCTTCAAGAGCTCCACGGTGCAGAACCAGCAGGTTGTGTCTCGCAACTCCATCCCCAACCCAGTGATGGAGATGTACCAGCGCTGTGACAAGCCCCCACCACTCAACATCCTCACACCCTACAGGTAGGGTGGCTGCTGCATCCCTCCTCGGGGACACCAAGGACATCCTAGGAGGTTCTGGGGAGCCTTTTGCAGGAGAGGCATCCAAAGGTGCACCCTGTGGCTGCTTGGAGACGGCCGAGAGGCTGTTTTCTCTGGCTGCCATGCCATCATCTCCGTTTGTAGGGCACTTGGGATGAGAGACCCCGTGCAGTGGTACTGCAAGTAGTGACCACTGTGCTGGACGTGTTCATGATGGGACAACATCTCATGGCTGTGACCATACAAGCCCACTGTTCAGGGGAAGGAAGGTCTGATCTGACTAATAACTCTCTCCTCTTTTCCCACCCTTCAGGGATGACAAAAAGGATGGCCTCAAGTTCTACACTGACCCCTCATACTTCTTCAACTTATGGAAGGAGAAAATGTTGCAGGCAACAGAAGATAAAAGAAAGGAGAAGCGGAGGCAGAAGGTAACAAAGAGATGAGGAACACTGGGAGGGGCTGGAGCTGGGGGATCATCACCTTCTTGGTGCATCCCATATGTTCCTTCCTGCTGTGGTGGGTGCATCTTGATGCTCCCTGGGCTTATGTGTGTCCCCAGGAGCAGCGGCTGGTGGAAGACTCCACTCGAGAGGTGAAGAAAGTGAGGAAAGCCCGGAACCGGCGCCTGGAGTGGAACATGATGGCGTATGATAAAGAGTTCCGACCCGATAACAGGTTCTCACCATCCCCCTATCACATGGCGTCATCGGAAGGATCACTGTCCCCAGATAATAGGCAGGTTTCACCTACTGCATGTTTAGATCACTTCCTCACTTTGCTTTTCTTCTTCATCTTTGGGAGATGTGCTGCTTGTAGCAGGGCTGACGTGATAAGCTGCAAACCCACGGTAGCTTCATAGACAGCTCCAGGAGTCACATCCTGGACCTCAGGAACAGCCTAGGTGTCAGAGTGCTAAAGGAAGATACTACCTCAGCTCTCTTGGTGTCCACGTCCCCTCCACTGTCTCTCTGCTTTCTTGTACATCTATATTTTGCGGCCATTTTCTGTTTTGTTGTCTCAAGAGCATAAGGCTTGTGAGGAGCAGCTGAGAGAACTGAGGTTGTTCAGCCTTTAGAAAAGGAGGCTAAGGGATGATCTTCTGGATCTCCACAACTCCCTGAAAGAAGGTTGGAGCCAGGTGGGGTCAATCTCTTCTCCCAAGGAACAAACCATAAGATGACAAGAAATGGATTCAAGCAGCATCAGGAAGTGTTTAGGTTGGGCATGAGGAACAACTGAAAGGGTTGTCAAGGCCTGGACCATGCTGCCCAGGGTAGAGGTGGTGGCTCCCATTCCTGGAGGGCCCTGGAGGGGTTTCAGAGATGTAGAGATGTGGTGCTGAGGAGCATGGGTCAGCGGTGACCAGGCAGTGCTGGGTTAACAGTTGGACTTGATGTTCTTAACATTCTCTTTCAACCAAAACAATTCTATGATTCTAACCACAAAGTACCCCCCAGACCCACGTCCCTCTGACCCAGCCACCCCTGCTCCCAGGAGTAGGATCACGAGGATCATAGAATCATAGAACGGTTTAGGTTGGAAGAGACCCACAAAGGTCATCTGCTCCAACTCCAGGGTTTTCCTGTGCCATAGATCTTACGCTTCAGATGTGGCCGACCACTCGTACCCGGCAAGCCCCAACCATCCTGCACAGCTGCTGGCCCCAGCATCTCACCTGGCCCCAGCAGAGCACAAGGAGGGGGTGCTGGTGGCTGCTACCCCCCAGGAGCATGTCTACCGCCCGGCTGCAGCAGCAGGCAGCCGGCAGAACAGCCTCAACCGCCTCCAGCAGCCTCACGCAACACAGCCCCCAGAAGCTATCCTCAATGGGCCGAGACCTCACTTAGTCAAGGATTATGGGTAAGGCTTCTTCTGCCTCTTCTGTCCTGGTGGAGGCATGTCCAGGGAAAGAGGGGCTTGGTGGGGGTCTAGAATCCCTGGTTTCTAGGCTGACATAGTGGAGAGAGCCTTCTCTATGGCCACCGTGCTCTGAAACTGCCAGTGAGACCTGAGGCTGAATCAAACAGAAACACTTTTAGGGTAACCTCATCCCAGATAAAGGGACAAGGTGGATGGAGAGGACCATTTTACCCTGGGATGTTGACTGCCTTCCAACGACTACATGCCCCATAGCCCATTCAACCATCAGAGCCCCACTGCAACCTCCATGGGGACTGAGCTTATGTGAAGATCCAGAGCAAATCAAGCCACAGCTCAGCTGGTCAATTCCTGGGATGGGTGGTGGGTACTCAGGATATGTGGTAGATGCCAAGGATGGATGGTGGGTAGCCAGGATGTGTGGTAGGCACCTGGGATGGGTGCTGAATGCCTAGGAAGAGTGGTAAGTGCCTAGGGTGGTGGGTCACAAAATGGGTGATAGATGCCATTGTTCCTTGTACCACTGACGTGGCTTTGCCCTTCCGTTGCAGCCCACAGCCAATGCCAATGGCAGAGTACTTTGTGCCCCCTGCCCCACCACCCCCACCGCTTAAGGCAAAGAATTAGAGCTAAGGTGAGATGGACTCTAAAAGAAGGAAATGTTTCACAGGAAAAGATACTTAGGAATTTTAACTCTTCCAATACCTACAGGCAAAACTCATCATGCAAAAAGCAGAACCCTCTTCCCTGCTATCTTCCCCATGGAGATGGAGGAATTCCTCTTTTCATTTAATTAAAATTAGTTTCCTTTTGAATAGGTTCATTTTTAGTCTTTAAAAAAAAACAAACCACAACGACAATCCAATTTACAGACCCTTGATGTTTCAAATGCCCAGTGCTGGATTTCTTTAAAGTAAAATAAAGATCTATATCTATATCTATATCTATCTATCTATCTAGATCTCTATCTTGATCTCTCTATATCTATCTATCTCTCCCCATATATCTATATACATATCTCTGTCTCTCCCTCCCTCCCTCTTTATCTATCTATCTATCTATCTATCTATCTATCTATCTATCTCTCCCCATATATCTCTATCTCTCTCTCTCTATATCTATCTATCTATCTATCTATATCTCCTCATATATCTGTACCATCTATCCCTATATCTCTATCATCTATCCGTATCTGTATCTGTATCTGTCTCTCTGTCTCTCTGTCTCTCTCTCTCTCTCTATATATATATATATCTGTCTTTATCTCTATATCTCTATCTCTTTATATCAATCATCTACCTAATCCATCTACCTCTTTACGCATACATAGAAGCAGATTATTTAAGCCCCAGACTTCTCTACCCGCCCCCGCCTTTTCATTTTAGCTTGCTAAACAAATCCATATCCCATCGGCAGTTCTCCCTCTCTCTCTCTGGAGCTGTATCTACCTAAAATATTTTGTTATCATTTAGAAAAAGAAACAGTTAAAAAAAATTATGAGTAATTTAGGAATAAAAGCAACCCATCCACTTAAATGATAATTTACTCACGCCAGGCATGTAGCAGAAGGAAGCTCCGGAAGTCCTAGCTGGAGTGCTGCACATTGACTGGCAGTTCTGGCTTTTCTCATTGCAAGAAATCTCACAGTGAGTCAAGTGAAGTTAAATCCTCAAACTCTCTTTGATTTGTGCCTAGAACTTCACCAGTTACCTAACTCAGGTTTTTTTTTTAAAGGCTTTTTGGGTAGTTTTTTGTTGTTGTTTTTTGGTTGTGTTTTTTGTTTTGTTTGTGTGATTTTTTTTTTTTTAATAGAGGTTTATGATTCTCTAAAGTAAGCTACCAAAGAAGAAGAGGCAACTGCAAAATCTGGCGCTGCAGGGTAGCCTCAGGGTAATGAGGAACAGCAGGATATGCTCAACACTTTTAAACTGCATTAGCAATGAACCTCCCAATGCATTTGCCACATACCTTTCTTGTTACTATTATTATTATTATTATTNNGAGGACAGGCTGAGAGAGTTGGGGCTCTGCAGCCTGGAGAAGAGAAGGCTTCCAGGAGACCTTAGAGTAGCCTTCCAGTATCTGAAGGGGGCTACAGGAAGGCTGGAGAGGGACTATTCACAAGGGATTGGAATGACAGGACAAGGGGCAGTGGGTTTGAACTGGCATAGGGGAGATTGAAACTAGATGTTAGGAGGAAGTTGTTTGCAGTGAGGGTGGTGAGGCACTGGCACAGGTTGCCCAGGGAGGTTGTGGAGCACAGAATCCCCCAAGGTGATCTTTGATCTTTGATCACGTTGGGTGATTCTGTGCTCCACAACTGCCCTGGAGGTGTTCAAGGCCAGGTTGGAGGAGGCCTTGAGTGACCTGTACTAGTGGGAGGTGTCCCTGCCTATGGCAGGGGGTTGGAACTGGATGATCCTTGAGGTCCCTTCCAACCTTGCTATTCTATGATTCTATGATTCTTCTTCTGTTCCCTTTCCATATAAACCAGAAGTTAACTTCCAATCAGTGAATTAAAGATGGGAGAGAGGTCTTGCTTATGTTGACTGTCACGCTGGCTGAGGCAGTACTTCCAAAGGCTTATAGCCTTCCCCCCCCCACCGCCCCTTCAACTCGATGTCAAACAGCTCCACTGCTGGTCCCCAGGCCCTTTGTCCTTACACAACAAAACCACTAAGTGTTTCAGGCAAGGAGCAGCCAATGTGTGGTTGTAGAGGAACGAGTGACTCCTAACATGATTTATTTCTACCATGTCCAGTGCTGGTTTTAAAGCTGTGACCTGTTGGTTGCTGCTTTTGTGCCTGTTTTACTGGGAGCTAATTGAAAGCTGAAAGCAATGGCCTAGAGACTTTCTGTGTCAGCTTGCTAGAGGATTACTTCTACAGACTCATCACAGAGAGAAGGCTGCTGGCTTGAGACCTTTCTTTTTTTGATGCATGAAGGGGCAGAATGTTTAATGAGGTTTCCTAAAGCACCTGTACACTCCCTTGAAAATGAGGTCTTGCTAACCAGCTGTTTTGCCTCCTCCAGGGGCATGAGATCTCATGGTAGCCGGAGCTCTGTTTTCACCTCAGTGATGGTGGGCAAAGAACTGCAGCTTTTGAGCATCCAAGGCTAACACTGAGCCACTGAGTGCTGGGTTTCTGTCAACTTTGTGAGGGATTAAAGAAGACAAATGGGAAAGGTAAATGCCTCTTGCTGGTTGCCTTGCCAGGAGGTTCTGCTTTAGCCCAAGGGCTTTTTGCCAAGAATGATGCTGGCTTGTAATACAATGTGCACCTGAGGACCTGGGGCTGCATCTCTTTTGCCTCCTTCTACAGTTGGAAACATTTTCCTTCCCCAACAGAAGAGTAATTTCTTCTCTTGCACTCCTGGGGCACTCTTTCATCCCAGAGAGGGAGACTCCACAACCCGCCCTGGGCAGCCTGTTCCAGGGCTCTGTCACCCTGACAGGGAAAAAAAAAATCATTCTCATGTTTCCATGAAACTTCTTGTGCCTCAAGGAATATCTCTTCAGTGATATCTCCTCTCTGGAGATATTCAAAACCTGCCTGGATATGTTCCTCTGGGATCTGCTCTAGGGGATCCTGCTCTGTAGGGGGTGCTTGGACTGGATGAGTTTTGGAGGTCCCTTCCAGCCCCTGACATTCTGTGATTCTGTGATCAGTCAAGAAGGTCTTACAGAAGCAGGACTCACTTCACCAAAATGCCATATCTGGCCCTCAGGGAAGCAGGAATTGGTTTAGATGCTGTAGCTCCAGACTTCTTCCTCTGCCCTTATGCTGGCATCACGCCCTTGGTTCTCACCTTGTGGAGTCTACTTCTCTGCAGACTTTCCAAACCCACCTGGATGCATCCCTGTGTGAACTACCCTGGGTGATGCTGCTTGGCAGGGAGGTTGGACTGGATGAGCTCTGGAGGTCCCTTCCAACCTGTAACTGTGATTTCCAGCAATCCATTCATTTGAGTTTTCTCAGGAAGGAAATAAGGAAATGTAACAACTTGAAGTAGAGAAATGCTTAAAGAGTGGGATCTTAAGAAAAAAAGATGATGAAATAATGTCTTGGACATTACCGGTGAGAAGAAATGATTTAGACATTGATGAGAAGAGATGGTTTGGATATTATTTAAGGAAAGAGAAGCTTTTTGGGGCTTTGTCTTCAGTTTTGGGGTTGTGCAGTGCTATGGTTTTAAGGCTCTGCCTGTTTTTTTCCTGAAGAATTAGAATATAAAAGAGAAACAATTTTAGGGATTGGACATAAAATAATAAAGACATAGAATAATAATAATCGTTATTATTTAATAATAACAATAATAATAGACATAATAATAACAACAACAATAATGATAATGATAACAACAGGAACAAGATCAAGAACAATACCAAACAACAACAACAATAATAATAAATGGACATAGAAAAATAATAATGACTATAATGAAAATAATAATGAGAACAATAGTAATAATAATGATAACAATAATAAATAACAACAATAACGATAATGATAATGATGATGATAATAATAATAATGACATAGAATAATAGTTATAATGATAATAATAATGGACACAGAATGATAATGATAATTATAATGATAATTATAATGATGATAACAACAACAATAATAGACATATAATAGTAACAACAATAATGATAACGATAATGATAATGATAAGAATAATGACAACAGCAACAACAATAATAATAACAACAACGATAACAATATAATGGACATAGAATAATAATAACAATAATGATAATGATGATGATAATGATGGTGATAATGAGAACAATAAGAACAGTAATGATGATAATAATAATAATGTACATAGAATGATAATGATCATGATAATGATGATAACAACAACAACAATCATCATCATCATCATCATCATCATCATCATCATCATCATCAAGGTTTATCTAATTGCATTGCTCTGCTGAGTATCTTATACATTGCTGCACAAACTTGCTCTGTCTCTCTGGCTGCCCTGCTGCTTGGCTCTGGCTTCTCTGCTCTGTGGCCTCACTGATCTCCTCACTTGGATTTGTAAAAGGTAAAGGGGAGGTGGGAGAAGAGAGTTGAAATATTGTAGGAGGGGCTGTAGTGGTGTTGTTGAGCTGTAAGTACATCTAAATACACCTTGCACATGTTTATGGCATATTAAGTTTTTATATTTAGTCTGCTTTTGCCAACATAATTTAATTTAACATCCAAGATTTGGAGTAAGTGGTGGTAAATTTACTCTGGAGGTGTAAGGAGCATTATCTGTCTCCTCATTGTTATCAGGAATTGGGACCCCTTTACCTTCAAGGATTTGTCTAAAAGTCATGCTGACATCTGTGGCTGTTTGAGTTGGATTT
>VWYK01074317.1:0-32429 GCA_013399775.1 Semnornis frantzii
CCCTGGGCAACCTGTGCCATGATTGAGTTCCCTAAAGCTGGATCTATGGGCTTAGTTCTGGTGCTGTAATGGGCAATTCCAGGCACCATGGGAAAAAGTAAGGAAGGATGTGAGGAGAGAAGACATGAGCCCTTCTCTATGGGAAAATGACTGCATAAATGACATGTAAAAGCATTGGGAAGCAAAGAAGCAAATCTGTTGGTAGGAGGTAAGTGACTCTTACAAGAGCAGAGGCAGAAGAGAGCTGATTCTCTGCCACAGAAGTCCTTGGCCTGAGCTGGGTATGCTTTGAAAAGTGATGGAAAAACTAATGGAAACATTTTGTTCCAAAGAACTGAAAACCATACTGAACTGGGATCGAAGTTAGCGAGGTTTGTACCAAAGAAAGGGAGCAGAAAGGATTTTGGAAATCTTCAAATATTTCAAAACTCTGTTAAAAGATTTCAAGTCTTTTAGACTCAGATTTTCTTTGTTTCACAGCAGTATTTTCATTTTGAAAATCAGCTTAAGGGAAAAAATAAGTGAAGAGGTTAAAGAACTTTGAAAACTTCATTTCCTAAGCAAATGCAGTGCTCCAGATTAAACATGGGGTTGGATTTTTCTTCAGATTGTTTCTTTTCCTTTTATTTTCCTTTCAAATGTATTTTCAAACTCCAAACTATTTGAAGTGGATTTTGCCCTTTAACACTTTTTTTTTTTTTTTTTCCTTTTAAAGGCTTCTTTTTCAAATATACATATATTAGAAAAGTTCTTAACTTAGCTATAATCATTGCTAACTCCTGGGAAAATATATGGCACTAAGCATTGTTTCTATGATATCTGAAAGAGCTTCAGTAACACACCTTTAACAAAGTGACTGCAGGGCCTGGGCAAGGGTCAGGGACACACTCACTGGATCACACAATCATTTTGGTTGGAAAAGACCTCTAAGATCACCGAGTCCAACAACTAACCCAACATCACCACACCCATTAAACCGTGTCTCAAAGCGCCATGTCTGCATATTTCCTGAGCACCTCCAGAGATGATGACTCCACCACCTCCCTGGACAGCCTGTTCCAATGCCTGACCACTCTTCTGGTCACTTTTTTTTTTCCCCTAATATCCAATCTAACCCTCCTCTGGTGCAATTTGAGGCCATTTCTTCTTCTTGTATCAATTTAGAGGTGGAAGAGATCATAGAATGGTAAGGTTGGAAGGGACCTCAAGGATCATCCAGTTCCAAGCTCCTGCCATAGGCAGGGATACCTCCCACTAGCACAGGTCACTCAAGGCCTCCTCCAGCCTGACCTTGAACACCTCCAGGCAGGGAACAGCCACAACCTCCCTGGGCAACCTGTGCCAGTGTCTCACCACCCTCACTGCAAACAACTTCCTCCTAACATCCACTTTCAATCTCCCCTCTGCCACTTCAAACCCATTGCCCCTTGTCCTGTCATTACCAAGCCCTTGTCAATAGTCCCTCCCCAGTCTTCCTGTAGCCCCCTTCAGATCCTGGAAGGCTACTCTAAGGTCTCCTGGAAGCCTTCTCTTCTGCAGGCTGCAGAGCCCCAACTCTCTCAGCCTGTCCTCATAGCAGAGTTGCTGCAGCCCTCTCAGTATCTTCATGGCCTCCTCTGGACCCCCTCCAGCAGTTCCATGTCCTTCCTGTGCTGGGGGCTCCAGAACTGCACACAGGCCTCCAGATGGGGTCTGAAGAGAGCAGAGCAAAGGGGCAGAATCCCCTCCCTTGCCCTGCTGCCCGCACTGCTCTTGCTGCAGCCCAGCACTCAGTTGCTGTCTGGGCTGCACTCATACTGCAGCCTCATGTTGAGTTTTTCATTAACACAGACCCCCAGGTCCTTTCCCTCAGGGCTGCTGATGAATATACACCTCACTCCAACTTCCATTCAGGGACGTGTAGAGAGCAATGAGGTCTCCCCTCAGCCTTCTCTCCTCCAGGCTAAACAATCCCAGTTCCCTCGTGAAACCTGTTCTCCAAGGTGAGCTTCTCCAGGTTCTTGTTCTCCAGGTGCAATTGCCTCATAATACACCACCACTTTCTACCTTCTCTATGCATCCTTCCTCCCACTCTCCTAAACACTTGCCTCTCCATTAAAGAAAGGAAGCCTCAGGTAACATTTCTGTGCACAAAGAGACTTCCTGGCAACAGCCTCAAGCTTTCTCCTTTTGCAGCTTGTAGCCCTCTCTCCAAACCCAGCTGCGACAGCTTTCCCAGAGATTATTGAGTTTGCTCCTTGCTTCATTCCCTCTAAACTGTGTCTAGAAAATCAAGGCCTTTGGGGACTGGCACAGAAGCAGCTGAAGATTGTGCACAGAATATACCCAGCTAATGCAAACCAGAGGAAACCAGCCTGTGATTTGACTTGATTTGATTCCCTTCTTTTTTTTGTTGTTGTTGTTCTTCTCTGGTTGATGTTCCTATTTACAAGCTAAGAGTTATTTCAAGTGGGTTATTTATTTATTTATGCACTCCTATTATCACAAGAACCAAATTGCAACTTTCATGAAAACAACGTTTGTGAAGTGGGGGGTGGGGGAGCCAACAAATTGAAGTCAGAGAAAGGGGGCTACATCTTTATCAAAAGACAACATCAAATTAATTTCTCTCTGGTCTCAGGAACTCATGTAAAATTTATAGGCTGTTTGTTAATTTTCCTGTAGTGCCAGCAGCATGGGTGTTTGTGATGCAGAGGGAAAGGATGGGAAAAAAGGAGAGAGGAGGGGAAATGGGAGGCAAAGCACAAGTGGCCTCGGCCAACCTGACACAGGTCTGTACATAGAATGCTTGGGGTTGGAAGAGAGCCTTAAATGTCATCTGAGTCCAACTCCCCTGCTGTCTGCAGAGATATTTGCAATTAGAGAAGGTTGCTCAGAGTCCCAAACAACCTGACCTGGAGTGGTCCCAGGCATGGGGCATCTACCATCACTCTGGGGAACCTGGGCCAGTGTCTCAACACCTTCAGTGTGAAAAATTTCTTCTTTCTCTCTAACCTCTCTCTTTTCCTTTAAAGCCATCACCCCTTTTTCCTGTCACAGCAGGCCCTGCTAAGCTCTCTGTCTGCATCCTTTGTATGTACCCATGTATATGTACAGACACACAGGTGTATATACATATGAAACTGAACATCATACTCAGCACAGTCAGGAAGGCAGCAGGATGGATGGGTTTGGATGGTGACTTGCTCACTCCCTCCTCTCAGTACAGCCTGGCTATTTAAAATTCAAGCAGTGTCCCCAGCTCTCTGTACAAGGCTGCCCTTTCACCACCAAACACAATGACTTCTCTTACATAACCCAACAGGCAATTTAGCAGGTTCACAACCCAAAAGAGAAGAAGAATGAGTTTGGTATTAGCACACCTTCTTTGTCCTCTCCCCACCCTCCTCTTCCATATTTTCTGTAATTTTTGTAGGGTTCTGGAGCACCTCCATGGAAGTTTCTGTAGGACGAGGGGCAATGGGTTTAATCTGGCAGAGGGGAGAGTTAGACTGGATGTTAGGAAGAAGTTCTTTAGAGTGAAGGTGGTGAGACACTGGCACAGGTTGCCCAGGGAGGTTGTGGCTGCTCCCTCCCTGGAGGGGTTCAAGGTCAGGCTGGAGGAGGCCTTGAGTGACCTGTGCTAGTGGGAGGTGTCCCTGCCCATGGTTGGGGATTTGAACTGGATGATCCTTGAGGTCCCTTCCAACCTTACCATTCTGTGATTCTATGGTTTGTGCCTTTTCCATGCTCTCTGCAAGAGTAGGTAGGACAAGGGGGCATGGTCTAGAGTGGATAGAATAAACCAGGGAGGGATCTCCAGTGCATTAACTGAGGTGAGAGAGCACAGTCCCCACCAGTGCTTCACAATGGCAGAGTCATTGTCATTAATCTTCTCCAAAGTCTCAAAAGTGGAATTATAGATTGAAAGCTTTCAGGAGCTATTCTGGCTTTTACAAAACCTACATTTCTGCTGGAACCAGGTATGGGGGAACAGTGGAGCTGGGTGGGGATCACCAGCAGGGATGGTCTGATGTCTGTACCCTTCCTTCACATGAAACCCTGACAGAAATGTTTTTGGACAGACTGAAGGGTGTTAAGGGATCCTACTGTAATCATGGATGCCTCCTAACTTAGCACAGGTTCATGTTTTCCCTAGCAACACTTGCAAGCTGAAGCCTAATGTTACATGAGCAGCACAAACCAAACAAACAGAAAGAGCTGCAGGAATCTGTGAATTTCAGTTTCATCCCAAACTTCGGAGCTCTCACAGAAACATAAAACATCTGGTTCTTCATTTTAAAGACATGAGCTGGCAGTGCTGCAAAAATTCCCAGCTGAATGAGAATACATCTTTTTAAAAAAAGGCCTCTAGCCTTGATTTAAAGACTTCAGCAGCCAACCACTTCCCTTGTTAGCTCTCTTAACATTTATAAAGCCCTACTAAAGCAAGCATACAACTTGCTTTCTCTTTTCCTTTCTTTTCTGTTATTTTCCTTTCTCTTTTCTTTCATTTCTCTTTTCTTTCCTTTATCTTTCCTTTCTTTTATCTTTCCCTTCCCCTCCCCTCCCCTCTCCTCTCCAAACATCTCCAAACTCCTCTCCTCTCCTCTCCTCTCCTCTCCTCTCCCCCTTCCTCTTTGCAGTTTCAGTGTATAACTTCAGCTACCAGTGCAGAATGCTCACCTGGAGAAGAATGCTCCCAGAAATACATTCTGATTCCCAGTCTCCCATTTCCTTTACCATCTAGAAAACAAATGTGTAAACCTGCAGATTCTACAGATGTACTGGAAAGGATCAAACCAACAGAAGACAGAAGTCAGATTTGATTGCATTAATACAGGGACTAGATTAGTTTAAGAAATCATCCATTATTCCCCACCAGACTACTGATTTTACACAAGCTACTTTATTGTTAGACTGAAAGAAGAAACATCTCTGCAGAGGATTTAGCATGTGCCTCCCTCTGCACTCCCCTGCCAGGAAAGGTGTGTAGTCATCCTCACAGTAGCCCATGGAGGGGAGGAAGAGCAGTGCCTGACAGCCAGGGGCAATTTCTTTCTTCTACAGATAGGGAGAGGAACGCTGTGCTTCATAAACACACTTCAAAGATGCCACACTATTAAAAATACATGGACATCATGTGGATCTAAGCTAAATACATATGGCCTTTGATTGCTTGGCATTTCCAATTCATACAGGAACATTACTGCCATGCATTATTGATGATCAGTAGCATTTCGGTGTCTCAAAGCGAGGACACCTCTTCTCCCTCCCTTGCATGCAGCACCCTTCGCCCAGAGACTGAGCAGTTTAATTAAGCAGTGATTAACTGCACACACAATTCCGACTGCCGCCGAGTCCGCTCTGCAAACGCTGCTGCTGCCAGCTGAGCACTGCGCTGTCAGAGTGGGGTTCTGCTCGCAGGAAAGGTCCCCCCCGGGGGTCTCAGCTGCTTGCCACACGTGTCGGGGCACAGCTGCCCAGCTGGGTTTGGCTGGCGGGTGCCGGGGCACAGCCGGAGCTGCTCACCAGATCGATGCGCCCAGATGATGCTCCACAGGGGACAGCAGGAACGAGGCACGCAGCAAATGGAGAGTGGGGAAGGGGAGGGCGGCGAATTTATTCAGCTGGAAAGGGCTTGAGACTGTGGGGATGGGAATGCAGCAACAAGGAAAACCTCTCCCTGGCTCATCCACGAAGGGTGCTGCTGCTCACACCAGTGTGGGATTCCTGGTTTCCAGCCCTGCAAGGACATTGCTCAACCCGGGCACTGCTGCAGCCTGCAGCTCGACTGGACTCTCCCACAGCAGATACTTTGGTTTCCTGTACAAACTCACAGGGAATCACAGAATTCTTTTGGTTGGAAGAGACCACAGCAGATATTTAGTTTCCCTGTGCAAACTCACAGGGAATCACAGAATTCTTTTGGTTGGAAGAGACCACAGCAGATATTTCATTTTCCTGTACAAACTCACAGGGAATCACAAAACTGTTTTGGTTGGAAGAGACCTTTAAGATCAAGTCTGTCTGTTAAATCAGTGCTGTCAGGACATCACTAAACTGTGTTCTTCAGCACCAATTCTCCATAGTTTTTCAGTTCCACCAGGGATGGAGGCTACACTACTGCCTTGGGCAGTTTGACAACCCTTCCAGGGAAGAAAGTTTTCCTCATAGCCAACAAAAGCATCCCCTGCTAAACTCGAAACTCTTTCCTCTCACTCTGTTGTTAGAACAACAAAGAATCACAGACTCATAGAATTATTTCAGTTGGAAAAGCCCTCCCTTGTTTCTATGTTGCTTTGGAAAGTTCAAGCATGTTCCCTACACTCTTGCTGCACATCACCACTTATTGATTCCCTCTTGCTTAACCAAAAGCAGAGTTTGACCCTGCCTGTTGTCTTGCACATCTCCTGAATGTCAGGCATGGTATACCCACCCAAGAGCTGTCTCTATGTGCATCCCTGGCTGGTTTGGGGAAATTCCACCAAAAACCTGTTGGCATCTCTCCAGCTGTCATTTTATCAGCAGTTCCTCACTCTGACTCCATATACCTCCCTCTTTTATTCTTTTCAAAAAGGAATTCTCCAGAAGCAAGAATTTGGGAGGAGGAGAAGATTTGGAAAGAAAAAAGCAGAATCATTACAGCTCAGAAGCAGCTCTTGAAACTTATTAGCTCATGACTCATCTCTCTGAAAGGAGCTAATACCTTAATTTCATATTTCTCTGCTCAAATGGAGACCAAAGCATAAACTGAAATGAAACTTTACACTAATGGTTTCTTAATTACACCCATCTAAAAGCAATTACCTGAGGTTTAACAGATACAAAGTTAGGGTTGACGTGGCCACTAGAAGGGAAATACGTGGCAGGGCTGGCTGGGAAGAGTTGGGCTGTGGGAAGGTGGAACAGCAAGGTACTGTGGTTGAGCTGCCTCTGTTTCCTCATTGCTGTTTGCCCTCACTGTAGCCTGATGCTGCAAAGCAGCTCAGCCTTAGTCTTGCAGTCTCCCTAGGAGCATTTGCACAACTCCAGTCAAGTATCCCCAGAGGAGGATATTCCTCAGTAATTCACTTGCTTTGATGAGATTGGAATAGAAATCATAGACTCATAGAATGATTCACAGAATGTATCATGTTGGAAGGGACCCTCAAAGGTCATCTTGTCCATCCTCCCCTGAGGGACACCACTGAGTCTACTGTCTCCATCTGGACAGCAAGCCACCGACCTTTTGGATGAGCCCATTCGATTCCTTAGCCACTGAACAGTCCACCCATCAAATCTATATCTCTCCAGTTTAGAAAGAAGGATGGTGTGGGAAACTGTGTCAAAGGCTTCACAGAAGTCCAAAGAGAAGATGTCTGTTGGTCTTCCCTTGTCCAGTGATGTAGCCTCTGTTGTAGAAAGCCACTAGGCTGGTGAAGCAACTAACACAAAACTCCAACGTGGAAGACTTGGCAAGTGTGATGCTAAGGTTATGTGGAAGATAGGATAAGAGACAACATTCTAGGAAAGCAGACCTCCTGCATTCTAATTTGTCTGACAACCTGCTTCATACCACTTTCAGCCCTCTGGGAGAAGAATCACTCCTAGCTGCATCCTGGTAGTGGCATTGCTGTTGTTGTTAGGACTATTACTGCTATTGCTGTGGGTAGATTTCAGCTGTGTTTTGTTCACACTTTAACGGTTTGGCAGTAACAAAGGGACTCCACCAAGCCAATAGAGTCCAGGACACCACAGCAGCTGTTTCCTGTGCAATATTAAAAGGAATTAGCTGCCAGGAATGGGACTGAGAATAGGTAATACACACTGCTGAGAGCCATGTTAGCTGAAAAGTAATAACCATCGTGGCGGTGGATTTCAAATCACAGTTCTCTAGAGCTTTAGTCTGAGCTGCAAGGAAACAACTCCCTTCACTGTTTACAGGCAGGAATCTCCAATGGATTTAGGTACCTCCTTTTCCCTGATCAAAGGCTTGGAGCGGAGTTATTCCTTTCTTTCAAAGCATTGGAAGTGGAGGACCAGGTGGTGCATCTCACTTCACAGATGAGTATGTAGCTTCTTTGGTGAGTGTTTGAAGTCAAAAGGAAAAATAAATCTTTGCAGCAGGACCTGAAAGCTGCATCCCCTTTCCTACTAGTCACCATGGATCTAAATCTATGTCCTTTTTCTTTTGCTGTTATGCTGCTATTGGGCTATTGAGCATAAGGCTCAGTGACACCTGCCAAAGTTAGTGTTGTGGGGCTCTTTGGCCATCCAGGCTTGTCAGATGGACACCCTGAAGGAGCAAACAAAACCTTCTCCTCATTGTTATGCCCTGGTGGGACCATATCCTAGGAGGTGAAGAATTATTTAACTTGCTGCAGGAAAAAGTAATCACTAAATCCAGCATTGCATCAGGAAGAACTGCTGGCTTAAAAGGCAGAGGTGAAGCTCTTTTCTTCCTTAGCCACAATTTTGGCTAGAGCAAAGAATGTAATAGGAGCAGGCTTGATGGCTTAGGTCTCTCTAGCATCCCGAGAAAGTATTTGCACTTGATTAGCACTAGCAGAGCTTGGCATTGCTAGGTCCCTGCTGAAGCTGGGCAAGCTCAGGACACAGGATGTGTGACCATCAGCAGGAGACAGCTTTTGAAGCTCATTATTTTTGTCTTGGATACACAGGGTGGGGCAGGACAGCAGCTCTTCAGCAGTCTCCTGCTCCTGCTGCTATCTACACAGAAGAATGACCCTGAAGATACCAATTAAAACATGCACAGTGAAGGCAGGGCTCGGGGGCCAGTTCTGCAGTTCACATACAAGCAGCAACGAGAACCATAGATCAGCCACTTCAGCCTCACAGAGGACTTGCCCCAACAGCAGGCTTGGTGGGAGGGAGAAAAATTTGGGGAGGAATATCCACTGTTCCCTGCCAAGTAGGTTCCCTTGGCATGAAGGGATCTGGCCCCATGGAGACATATCAGCTGCTGTAGTCAATAAGGAGTTTGCCAAACTCAAGCTCCCAGATCATTTTGCTGGGCCTTGCACCGTGTCGCACCACTGAATGAGATAATACAATTATTGGATAATTAGAGTCATCAGAAAGTGTTCTGCCATGGCAGGTTTTTAATTGACTTCCCCATTAATGGATAATGATCAGGCTCTGCTTCCTGCCAGGATGAACCCCCCCACTTCTCCTCCCCCCAGGGACAAGCAATTCACCTGGAAGGGAAAAAGCACAGCTGTCCTGAGCTCAGTCACGGCTGACCTGTCCTCCCAGTTGGGTCAGGGAAGTGACAAACTGAGAATAACAGAGGGGAAAGAGAAGGTTTCTCAAACTGGCTGCTGGCTGCACGGATGAGGAGAGAACCTGTCCGGAGCAGGCTCTGATTTAGCCAAGATGGATGAGGCTTGCAGCCCCTCTGTACCCAGGCAGCCCCTGGACAGGGCAGGACAGAGCTGTGGGTAGCAGCAGATGCAATTGTACAGCCCCATCCTTCTGTCAGTTCAAAACTCTCCCCAGCACTAGCCCAGCATCCTGCTTGCTTTCATCCCTGCTAGTCTGTTTAGTAAAGAAGTTCAGAGAACACAAATTCAATTTCACAGCTTCTTTCAGGGTGCCAAACACCTGGTGTTTCTTTGCACTGGAACTAAAGTTAAATATTTCCACCATATTTCACTAAATAACTGGGCTGAAAGGTCTTGTTTTGGAAAAAAAAATAAAATAAAGGGTTGAACTCTCTTTTTGAGTTGGTTTCTCTCCAGATTAGAGTGATTTACTAGCCTCCCCAAGACCATCAAATAGCCCTCTCTTGGCAGCTTTCTTCAAACACCACACAGTGTGATGCCTTGGTGTAATGGCATCTTCTCAGGAGAAACATTTAACCCATGTGCTGAGTTCTCATTTGATACTGAGCTCTTGGGAAAAAGGCAGAAGCTGCTGTGTCCAAGCACAAATCTTGGTTAGGATTTTAAGTGCTTTAGTGCCTCCATCAAATAAATAACTTTTTCCAGCAGCAGTGGGAGGAAAGATAAGTTTCCTTTTCTTCCCATAGCCTGGTAACCTGAGCTCCTCACTGGTGACACAGAGTGACTTCAATCCCTCTTGACTTTAAAGCACTGAGGAGGTAGGAGGCAACAGGTTTGTTAACTAAATGGCAGGCAGACAGAACTGGGGACTGCTGAACTTGTGCATGGGTCAAGACCAGCAAGAGTCTCAGGCTCTTCTCACTGCCAGCTCCACAAAATGGGTTGGGCTTTGCTGAGCCTTTCCCTTCCTGCAGCATGTGATGCTCTTGAAACTGCTTTATTTATGCAAAAGTTGCTTGGGAAGGACTGACAGACGAAGAGACAGAGAACATGACTGTGGAAGCTTGGTTTCCTTAGGAACCAATTTAAAAATAAACCAACTTTCTGCCAGGGATGTGATGCCATCCTCCAGAGTCCAGTGCTTTCTCCATCTGTAATTGCAGCTTTTGCTTTGCTGTGGGGAAGATGTGTTGTCCTCACTCACATGGTTTCAAAACAGTAAATAATCTGAAGGAGGGAATTTACTAATACACAACAGCTGAGATGTTCTTGGACTCCATCATCTGATAAAAATCAGAGCTGAAATGTGCAGAGCCTGCTTCACTCCAGCTGAAGACCTGGCCTTCAGTTTCTCTGAACAAACAAGAGAGCAGCAAACAGCTATCTCCTGGTGCATTGGTTCAGCCTCATTTCAGAGTGTTAGCTGGTGCAGGGAATTCAAGCCAGAGGGCTGTAAAAGCAAGTTTAAAACCCAAGCTAAAAGGCTTTGTGGGAAGATGCTGGTTATTGTGAATTCCTGAGATGAGCCTGTCCCTAGGAACAGCCAGTAGGGAGGCAGTGCAGGCATGAGGCCAGCTCTCCAAACTGGTAGCAACTGGGATCTCCTGACACCCCCAGACTGTGTAATTCATTTAACTGTAAATCAGGTATATTAATGTTGTGCTGATCACAGAACATTACAGGAGCACAAAGAGACTTAATGCTGGCAAAGTATCTTAGAGGTCCTGCTGAAAACTACTGTACAGAAGTCTGTGTTTCTGCTGGGGTTGCTGCTGTGGTCTCTTTTGGCTCTGGGCTCCATTACAATTCATTCCATTGATACAATTCAAGGCCTGGGTGGGCCCCTTTAACCTTAGGAAGTGACTGTTTGGTGTTGGAATGTGAAAGAATATGAATAACTGTCTGGTTTTAATTCCTTTTTCCAGGCAGGTGGATGAGGATAGAAGTATCCCTGAGCTCTGTCCCTCCTCCACTCAGGCCAGCAGATAGAACAAGTGACCAGTAAAAGCAAAAAGCCCCAGCTGAGCAAGAAAGACAGAGGGAAGCAGTGACCCAACTGTTTTTCTGGCACGTTATTTTTGCTGTCTAGACTGGTTGTCAGATGTTGTTTTGTTGTTATGTATGCCTAGAGGCCATACCAAAGCTGGGATCCCCATGTACAGGCTGCTTTGTTTAATGAGAGACAATCCTTACCCCCAGGGATTTGTAATCAGAATAGACAGGACAAACAAATGGAATAAAGTCGCTGTCTTTATCCTGTGTGCACCAATGGAAACAGGACCCCAAAGAGATTAAGTGGCTTGCCTGAGGCCACCCAGGAAACCTGTGGCAATGCCAAGCTAAGACACACACACACACACATACTCTGAATCCTAATACCCAGGTTTGTCTCCAAGACTGCTATGTCTTGCTGTTTCCAGAGCAATCCAGGCAGATCCCAGTTAAGGCACTGCCACTGTTCTCCTACAGCTGCATTTTTTTTTTTCCTAGAGCAATCCAACACACCAACGTTCTCCTTCCTTGCAGAACCTACAGATGGTTTATTACCTCCCCGGAGTGGGCGAAGAGATCTTCCCTGAAGGCACTGGGAGGAGACAGCTGAAAGGGATGGGCTGGGGGAAGCAAAGTCGCCAGCCTTTCTGACGCTGGAATGTAAATAGTGTTTTGCAAAAGAGCCATTTATCAGTGAAATTACAGAATCTCTTTGAAGATCCCCCTGGAGAATGCACTAAAAAAGATGGCTTGTATGGAACTTAACGAGAGGTTTCCTGCAACACGCCCGGGCTGCGTGTAGGCAGCAGCACTTTGCCGAGAATTAAATCCACGCTGGAAATGTTAATAAATGCAGACACATGTTCTTGTTTGTAGGACTCGCTGTGCCTCCTTTATTTATTTCCTTCATTTTAGTCTTCTGGGTGTAGCTACAGTGTCAACCCCTCTGCCTGACACATCCCTGGGGACAGAATCGCCGTCTCGCTTCTTTCCACCCCTTCGGCAGCTCTGCAAGTCCTGTAAGCCTGCTGTGCTGCTGTCGAGCCTCTAGCCAGGAGGCACAAAGGTATCTGCATGGGACTGGATGATAGAATCATAGAAGCATAAAATGTCAAGGGTTGGAAGGGACCTTGAAAATTCATCCAGTCCAAGCCCCCTGCCAGAGCAGGATCTCCTATAGCAGATCACACAGGAATGTGTCCAGGCAGATCTTCAGTATTTCCAGAGAGGGAGACTCCACAACCCCCCTGGGCAGCCTGTTCCACTGTTCTGTCACCTTCACAGGGAAATAATTCCTCCTCATGTTTACATGAAACTTCCTATGCCTCAGTTTCCACCCATTGCCATTGGGCATCACTGAACAGAGCCTGGCTCCAACCTCCTGGTACTCACCTTTCCATATTTATAAACATTGATGAGGTCACCTCTCAGTCTCCTCTGAGCTAAAGAGCCCCAGTTCCCTCAGGTTTTCCTTGAAGGGAGATGTACCATTCCCTTCATCATCCTTGTGGCTCTGAGCTGGACACTCTCAAGCAGTTCTATGTCTCTCTTGAACTGGGGGCCCCAGAATTGAACATAGTACTGGGCAGATATCAGTTTTCTTTTAGGACTGAAACAAAGAATGAGGGGTTTAGACTCAAGACTAGTTGAGGTAAAACTTTCCTCCTAGTGTAGGCTGCAGACAGAATTCCTCAATCTGGTCTGCTAGCAGAGGGAGGGAGGGGAACCAGGATTGGTTTCCAAGCAGAGAGATCCACCTAGATTATGTTAGTAAGAAGTTCTTTACAGTGAGGGTGGTGAGACGCTGGCACAGGTTGCCCAGGGAGGGTGTGGCTGCTCTCTCCCTGGAGGTGTTCAAGGCCAGGTTGGATGAGGATTTGAGTGACCTGTGCTAGTGGGAGGTGTCCCTGCTTATGGCAGGGGGTTGGAACTGGCTGATCTTTGAGGTCCCTTCCAACCTAAACCATTCTATGATTAAATCTTCCTTTCCCATGAATGAAGCCCCAGGTGCATCCCACACAGAACAGCTGATCAGGTGTTCCTGTTGGCTGGAACAAATACAGGATACTCTCCATTGGGCAAATAAAGTCTGTTTGCTTTCTCACAAGAAGAAAATCTAACCAGTCAGCTTTCTGCAACCCTCATCTTCACTGTGACTCAGGCCAGCCTCTTGGCCCATTTGAACATTCAGATAAACCCTGTGAAATGCCTGAAAGTCTGAATCCAGCACTAGAAGAAGGCCTTCTCCATATGTCTCTGTCTAGGAGATGAACACATCCCAGTGAATCCATATCTATTTCCTCCTTTTCTCGTCTGCCAGCCCCACCAGGAGAGAGTTTGGCCTGACTTCTGGAACATTGTAGGTGCTAAAAGCTCTGCAGATCTCTGCTGAGGTGCTCAGCTTCTTTGAAAACCAGATAAGATTCCATATCAGACATTCACAGGAATCCTTTTCTTCTGCTGGGAAATTCAAGTCCAGCTGAGTCAAATCTGCGTTTGGAAGACATAAGATCTAGGATTCTACAAAATTTATACCTTCATTTTCACACAGCAGTCTGCTCAGTGCCCCTTGCCCCCTCCCCAGCAGCAGCAGATTGAGTTCCAGACTACAAAAGGCTCTCTTGGGCCCCCTCCATAGATTACCTTTACTCTCCGCCTCCAAATCTGTCCCCTCCTCTACAACTGTAGTTGGGTAATCTTGCTTCACATGGACTATTAACTTGATCAACCCCTTCCCTAGCAATTCTGTATTAATTACCTGGCCTAGATGGTTAATATTCTCCCTTCCCTCCCATCTAACACAGTCAGAGTCCTTCAGCATCCCTCTTGCCCACGATCCAGCTTTGAAGGGTGTCTCTGGGCAAAGCCCTTCACATCCAGGGGATCCAGAAGAGGCCACAGCAAAGATCAGAAGGTTGAAGGAGAGGTATCTCCTGTGAAGACAAGCTGAGAGAGATGGAGTTGTTCAGCCTGCAGAAGAGAATACTCTGGGGAGGCTTTATGCAGCATTTCAGTATCTAAGCCACAACAGGAGGGGAGCTGCAGGAAAGGGGAGGGACTGTTTAGAAGGGCTTGTAGTGACCTGAGGAGGGGCAACTGTTTGAACTAGCACAGGGAGGATTTAGGATGGACATTTGGAAGAAGTTCTTTACTATGAGAGTGGTGAAAAACTGGAACAAGTTGCTCAGAGAGGTAGTGGAAGCCCCATCCCTGGAGACACTGGAGGTCAAATTTAAGGGGGCCCTGAGCAACCTGCTCTAGTTAAAGGCATCTGGGCTCACTGCAGGAGAGTTGGGCAAGATGACCTTCAAGGGTCCTCTCCAACTCAATGCATTCCATGATTCTATGATCCCTCCTGCAACTGGTGTCATTGCTCTCAATGTCTCTCAGACTTTCTCCTCCTTCACCTGTTTTTCTGGTCCTCTTTGTTGGCTCTCTTTATTATAGAAGAGATTCATTAACCAGACCCCCCACGTCTGAGGGCAGTTCAGCTCAGCTTGCAGACCCAGACAAATCCAGGAAAACCAATGAGTGAAACTCAGCCTTGGAACTAATCTTTTTTCTTCTTCCCTTTTTTTTTTTTTTAACCTCTTTTTCCCTCCCTGGTTTATATTATTCTCCCTTTCTGTAATTTAATTTGCAAGATAACTTCATATTCTTTCTCTAAAGCAGGAGAACTTCTCTCTTTATATGTACATATATTTTTTTTTTATCCTGCCAGTTTGGATTTGTGTCTGATTTTATTTTATTTTGTTAAACAAGGAAGCTGAACTCACTTTGTTGCCTTGAATAGAGCAGGAGGATAAATCATTGCTGGGGATGTGCTGAGGCATCTTTCCAAGCTGTGGATCTTAAGAGAGGATGGAAGAAAGTGTTTTAATCAGGCATTTTGGCATCTAAGCCTGAATGAGGAATTGGCCCTCTTGGTGTATTATATCCATTGGAGTATATTACACCACATTAACTAGTATTGATTTTATTGTTCCTTCTGGAGCTGGGAGAAATATTTACAGGTGTATGAAACTGCTGAAGAGGTCAGAGACCTTTATTACTTTATTAACTAGTCCTTTTCTAAAGAGATTCTGGTTTACAACTGGGAATCAGAGTCCACAGCAAAGTACAAATAAAGAGCAGTAACAATGACCACGAACTCGCGGTGAGAAGGGTCTGGTGATCTCTCCCAAATAGCTTTTCATTGCACTTTGCAGTTCTTTCACAACCTGAGCAGATTTGGCAAGGAAAAGGCTGTGAAAGGAGTTGGTATGCTATGGATGAAGGGTGAAAAGAGCGAGGCACTCCCCCTCTTTCTCCCCCATCCTTCCTATTCAACGCAGTATCAGAGAAACAAACCTCCAACTAAATGAAAAATCCATTTTCATTGTATGCCGTATTCTGTCTTTGCCTAAAGCTTTGCAGTATCTCTTTACTGTTAGAAATTAAGTTTAATCCTCACCAAAAAGAAAAAAAAAAAAAAACAACAAAAACTTTTTGTTTTCCCATTTAAAAACAACAAGAGAAGAACCATAACTTCCTCAAAGCAATTCGGGGCTTTGAAAAAAATTGTTCCCAAGTCAGCCCTGCAGGCTCAGGTGAGAAGTTTTTTCAGGAAGACTTTTAGAGAGGAGATCACACAATCCTTTAGTTTGCCCTTCTTCTAGCAGCCTTGGGAGTCCCTGTCTTGTCTGAAAATCTCTTTATTGTGAAGGGATGATTCTCCTAGCAGAGGTCAGTTGTGACACGGTGGCGTGCACGCATCCCACAGCACCAGTGGTACAAACCAGGTGTTTGTGGCTAAGAAGTCAAATTTCTTCTTTTCCCTTTGATGCATGGAATAATCATGCCTATTGGGTGAGAACTATTTATAAATGTATTTATGACTACTCTCCTCACAGGCAGCAGCACTGTTTCTTCCATTTTTCAGAGGGAATCACTAAAAACCCATTTCAAACAAGATGGTTCCAACTCCCACCAGCCTTAGGAAAAAGAACTAAGATCACATTTGTATAAGCATTGAAATACCTACTGTAGGGGACATTTTCATATTGCTGAGGTCAACAGCATGCTTTTCTTTTCCAGAGTTCTGGAGATTTCTTTGATGAGATATATCTGTAATACAAACTTGGTTGAACATTTTAAGTGTTTGAATGTTTTGTCCAACTTTCCTAGTCACTAACTTGCACCCTAACTGCCATAATCCACTCTTGAACTACCAAGATAAATATATTACTATGTCTATCAAAGGAAGAGCAGGTTATATACATGTATCAATATCGAGGTGGTCTGATCCATGTACCAGCATCAAGGTGGTTTGCTGCCCATCTTTGTGTCTGGTCACAATAATGCAGCTCCATTTCTGTTATGGTGTCACAGAATCACAGAATGTCTTAGGCTGGAAGAATCCTAGAGGTCATATAACCCAATCTTCCTGCCATGGGCAGGGACATCTCTCAACTACAGCAAGTTACTCAAGGCCTCATCCAACCTGGCCTTGAAATACCCATCCACAACCTCTCTGGACAGTACATTCCAGGGTCATGCCACCCTCTTAGTGAAGAATTTCTTCTTAAGATCCAATCTAAACTATTTTCCTTCAACTTAGATTAATTTCCTCTTGTCCTGTTGGTGGACACTGTTGTAAAAAGTCCCTCTCCAACCTTCCTGGAGGTTCCCTTCAGGTATTGGAAGACAGTTATAAGGTCCTCTCAGACCCTTCTCTTCTCCAGGCTGAGCAACCCCAGTTCCCTTAGCCTGTCCTCACAGCAGAGGTGTTGTAACATCTCTGTGCTAGGTCTGCAAGATCATCTTTCCTACCAGATTCTATCTGGACCTTGCCTCAGGTTCTTGTGTTAAATTCAGACTGGGAGTTAGTCTCCTGCCAAATGGCTTCCATCTCTATTCCACCATCTAGACAATTGATTCATCTCAGGTCAAACCAGTGTGACAGGTAGATCCATCCATACAAGGACATTTCCCAGGCAGGATGGGCTGCTAAATGGATGCATCACATTGCAGCTGGCACCCATATTGCTGATCTTCCCCTCTCCTTATAATCATAATGGGATCTCAGCAATAGAGATAGATTTGCTAATTTTCATCTCCTCTCACTTTCTCCTTTAATCACTGTCAAGAACAAATTAATTTCTGCTTAAAGAGCTTTCAGGTAGAGATTCTGTCATTGCACAGAGCACTTAAAGGTCGTAAATCAGGGTAATCCCAGAACATTTCCTTTCCAATCTGAAGTTTCAGAGCATGTAAATATGAGTCATCCAAACAATGGCACAGGCTTTTCACTTGGGGCAGGGGAGAGAAGGAAGAAAGCTGAACTCATAAGTGTGAGACTTCCAAAAACAAGGTGAAAGCTGCTACTAATCATAGAATCATAGAATGGTAAGGTTGGAAGGGACCTCAAAGATCATCCAGTTCCAACCCCCTGCCATAGGCAGGGACACCTCCCACTAGCACAGGTCACTCAAGGCCTCATCCAACCTGGCCTTGAACACCTCCAGGCAGGGAGCATCCACAACCTGNAAGACTTATTCTCAGGCCACCTCTGTCAAAAAAAAAAAAAGTCTAAGGGCACAGCATTGTCCTTGTGTCCATTGGAAATGGAGAGAGTAGACTGTGAGAGGACACTTCAATCCTTGCAAACTCTTAATTGTTACCTAGAGAACTCTCTCTTTCCTCAGCACTCCTGATGCTGACTGTGCCTCTCAAATGAGGTGCTTTAAAGGTATCTAAATACAGACAAGGGCATATCTGAGCTCCCGAATGCTTCACTGAAGATGTAGGCTGGGGAAAAGCTGCAATCTCTCATAACTAAAGCAGAAGGAGTAAAATCATTAAGAAAAGCTATAATTAAAAAAAAATAAATAATTTAAAAATATGCTAGTGAATAAATTATCCTTACTTTTCATTAAAAATTCAGTGGAGATGAAACTGTGTGTGGTGGTAATGAGCAAATGTTTATATTTGCAGAGAAGTGTAGCTGGAGAGATGGAAAGTTATTGATTTATCCACAGCTTTAACACGTTTCATGCAGCTACTTGGATGGATGTCTGTCCAGCTGGCTACACAACTAGCAGAGTTGTCACATCCCCCCCAAAAATGGCTACAACTCATTAAAAATGAGTTTTCCTGAGGAAATTTAAACTGGTGGGTTTTTTTAAGTGTCCTACAGAGTTATTCTTTTAAGAGAAACAAACCTAAAGACAGCATCTATGTCAATTTCTCCTGAGTTTTCAAACAGCAGAAAAGATCAGGAAGAAAACATTCCACAAACCTTTCCTCAGTTTTTCAGTTTGCCTTACAGTGACTTCTCATCTACAAAACCTCTGACAGATTAAAAATCACTTTGTGGTTTGGTTTTTATTTTTCTCCTCTCCCTCTCCCCTCTGNCCTAGTTTACCCATTTTATTTCAGTTCTGACCCTAGATTACTCACTTAAACCATCACCAACACTTACTAGCAGGTAGTGGAAATGCAGAATTGCCTGAGATGATTTTTCCACCCAGGGGAAAAAGTCACCACTAGGTTGGTACTCCAGGTATCTGTCCTTCAGAAGGTTTGTTTTTCTCAAGCTCAGCCACCCTTCCTTTTCTACCCTCTGAATTCTTAGATCTTCACTTTCAGGAGACCACTTCCATTTCCCTCCCATTCTTTCCTTCTCTATTGGTGTCTCTATTCACCAAGACTCCATGGTGCAGGCTGCACTCATAATGTAAAATCACAGAATCATAGAATGGTTTAGGGTGGAAGGGACTTCAAAGGTCAGCGAGTTCCAACCCCCTGCCATAGGCAGGGACACCTCCCACTAGCACAGGGCACTCAAGGCCTCCTCCAACCTGGCCTTGAACAGCTCCAGGGAGGGAGCAGCCACAACTTCCCTGGGCAACCTGTGCCAGTGTCTCATCACCCTCACTGCAAACAACTTCTTAACATCCACTTTCAATCTCCCCTCTGCCAGTGTAAACCCATTGCCCCTTGTGCTGTTGTTACAAGCCCTTGTAAACAGTCTTTCCCCAGCCTTCCTGTAGCCTCCTTCAGATACTGGAAGGCTACTCTAAGGTCTCCTGGAAGCCTTCTCTTCTGCAGGCTGCAGAGCCCCAACTCTCTCAGCCTGGCTCCACTTCCCAGGCCGTGCAGGATGGCAATGTCCTCTCTTTTCCCCACCAGCATTGTCTTTAAGTGTTTTCAAAGGACAGAGTTTCCAGGCTCGGGGGCAGCCAGTTGGCACTTTTTCAAACGAGCCACTGAATGGCCAATGCAGAGATACACTGGGATAAAATGAGCTCCTCTTATTGATTTTCCAAACCAATATGGCACTGACTCTGCCTCTTTGTGCCATTCCCCTCCTCTGCCAGGAGGCATTCACACCCCTTCCATCATTTTAATTAGGCATTACACCTGACACAAATGCCAAGTTGATTAACCTTAAAGGAGCTGAATGGGTTCCCTGATCGTTAACATGGGGCCCCTGACATGCTATAACTCATGCTAACATGTGCTGTTGCACAAACTCACAGCTTCTTCAGCTCCCTCTCCAAAGCCACAATGCAATGTAATAACATCTACAGAGAGCTTTTTATGAGACTGTCTCACATAATAATGCTATAAAAGCGAGATTCAAAAGATGGATTGCTCTGGACTCCACAGACTTCACTTGTTAATGTTTACATAAATGCACCTTTTCCCCAGCATTTTTACCTAACTGGCTTTCCCAAGTCAGGGAACTCAAGGCAACCATCAGCTTCCTCTTTGCCCTGAGGTGGCTCTCAGCAGGAAGCAGAGTGCTCTGGTGGCATTTTTTCTGCCACATCCCCAGCCCCACCTTTGCTCAGATGTGGGCAGGGGTTGTAAAGCAGCGTGGAAAACACTCCTTTGCCATAACCAGGGTCCTCCTGTGAGGTCCTCCTTTATAGGAGGGCTCTGTTGTGAAAAGAATCCGTCCAGCCTTAATGTGCCTTTGTTTTACCACACTGAAGACTAAAAGAGCAACATTAAGTTGTGATATGTTTAAGAGTGTTGGCAGAGGAACTGTTTTCCTGCTCAGATGTGACTCCCTGCTCTGTGCAGCTACACACTATAATTTGCCCGTGACTGGGAGAAGTCTAAATCAGCCACTAGCTGACAAAACCCAGGCACAACTGAATCACTTCAAGCTAGACACAAGAAACCATTATTTACACACTTTTCATTTTATGTCCAGCAGCCTCAGAGAAGAAAAGCAGCCCAAACTGCAGCAGTGCCAAGCTTCTTGGTGCCCCTGTGCCATTTTGTTGTATGCAAAGGTTGACTCCCAAAATAGATGCAATATTATCCAGGATTTTCCTGCTCTTACACAGAATCATAGAATGCTAAGGTTAGAAGGGACCTTGAGAATCATCCAGTTCCAACCCCCTGCCATAGGCAGGGGCACCTCCCACTAGCACAGGTCACTCAAGGCCTTGCCCAACCTGGCCTTGAACACCTCCAGGGAGGGAGCAACCGCAACCTCCCTGGGCAACCTGTTCCATCAGTCAAAGTAGATTCCACTTCTGGGAAGAGCCAGAGAAGAGCTGATCCTTCTTCGCTGGGAACAGAAGAAGGAGCAATAAGAGACTCTGAATGGTTTTTTTTTTTTTTTTTTGTTGGAGGGGGGGAATAACCTGGGAGGGGGAAGTGAATTGGTGTGGCTTAATTGATCTGGGATGAGAAGATGCTCCTTATTCAGCAGGTAGAGCTCCACTGAGATTGAGAGGTTGCTGGAGATGTACGAACCCTGACGAGATCCCCTGCTAGTTAATCGGCAGCACTGATTTTGCTGTGCCTTCCTCTTTCCCTTGTTTGTTTATCTTTGCCCTTCATTAAAACCTGTCAAGCCTGCAAACAAGACAATGTTTTTTGATTAGGCTGCTCATCTGACAATAAACCAGGGCCAGGAGAATTCCCCCCTCCAGCAAAGCAGAAAGAAGGTGAGTGATCCTATTAGGATATACTTAAGGTACTTCATTAGGAAAGGAATATGTTGGCTTGTTAAAGATGTCCACAATACCAGGTCAATGCTGCCTTGGGCAACATCTGAAGTCCAAAGGTCTCCACCATCCATATAGCTCACAAAGGCTCAGTTAGGAAGGGCTCTGGGGCTTCTTGGAGGAGTTAGCTGTCTCTCTACTCTGTGAGTAGAAAGTGCACAGCCCATGGAGCTCATGCCTAAGACCGACTGTAACTTCACATTCCACACATCCAGAGTAGTCCCAAGGCAACAAGGACTCTGTGTTGTTCTTTTGCAGTTTATCTGCAGTTTGGAAATAGAATGGCTTTGTTCACACCTTTCAAAAAGCTGCTGGCAATCCGAACTCAAACATTAGCAGGTAAAATAGAATTGTGCTATGAAGCCTGGGATCTATAAAGATGACACAGAACTGACATATGACCAAGATCTCTTCATTTTTGCTCTACATACTCTCCCTGGCATCCAAGTTCTCTTAATGGGCCCTTTGCACATGACTCTGCCTGCTAAACAGTGGAGTCTTGGACAGAAAATGCTGATTTCATGTCATGGCTTCTTCAAGGTCTGTACAGTTCTGTCTCCTAGACAAGGAAGCAATGAATCATACACATCAAATTTGAAAATCCTGCTGCCATCTTGAGTGGTAGCTCAGCAGAATGGAGGGAGAGGGTAGCCACAGCTGGCTGCTAAGCAGCTTCCTGTTGAATTCCTTCTCTGCACCAGGAAGGCAGATGTCTTGCCAGGCTAAATGAGCAGAAGTGGAAAACAGTGAGCACAAACACATCTGTGGTGATGTCAGTCACAGGAAGATGTTTGTGATGTAAGATGACAATATTGCTCAGCCCTCTTCCCACTAAGAGTAATGGAGCCATGTTCTCCAGACACCAGCAGAGAGGGAGAAAGAAGAACTGCTGTGCTGGCTGGGGAATGGCTCTGTCTGGTAGATACCAGAAGGTCTTAGTTGTACAAAAAGAGCTTGTACTGCACCCACCTGCCTTAGCACCAAGCTAGAGACCTTCTGAGCAAAGAGGGGAGTTGAGGAATTCACAGGGGTGTGTGAAAATGCTGGTGCTGCACAGGGGCAGCAAGACAGACCTGAGACATGAAGGGACAGGAGAGGTTGCGAAATAGTCTTTGAAGTTGCTTGCCTTTGGCTGAGCCTCCTTGAGCATGAGTGTGCAGCACAGGGCAAGAGCCAAGCTCTGACCAGGAATCCCTTCTCCTGAAGGCCTCTAAATATACCTTTTCTGGAGAGAAGGAAAGCACCTAAGTGATCACACCTCCTTTGCACAGGCCAGGCATATTCCTTAGTGGAGAACAGCTCCATCTCTCTGTTCTCTCCTCTACTCCAACAGCCCACTGCAGAGAGCCTCCTTCTTTCCCCTGTTTGCATAAGTGATGATGCAGCCATCCTAATTATCCAGGGAATCCGTTGCTCCCCGCTTGCAGCACCTCCCCCCTATCTGCTGCTCTTTCCCTGCTGCGGGTTTTGCTGGCAGATGGAAGTGGAGCCTCCTCAGCCCACTGGCTCTTCCTTGAAGAAGAAGGAAGTGACAGCGCCGCAGGCAGCCGAAAGCGGGCGGCGCACGGCAGCGTGACTAACGCGCCAGTCGGGAGCATCCCAAAGGCCACGACCAAGGTTGAGTTCAGAGAGCCAGCACTGTTGGGGGGGAAAAAGGTACTGGGCACAGGCTGGGGGTGTTGCATTATTGCCCTCCCATGGGTGCAGTATTCCACCGTGCGCTGTGCGAGCCAACTCTTAACTCTCCTTTTGGACTGCAGTTGAAGGTTCAGGGGAAAGTTTGCTCAGAAGGAGGCAGTTGGGGGGTAAGCAGACAGCAAGGACATTAGCAAGCTCATACATATGGAAGGATGACCTTACCAGCTCCACTCAGCATTTGCTCTGCAAATCAGATATGATTTGCAATCAGCCATGGCCATGCTTTTCTCCATTTCACCCTCGAGTCCTATCCTTACAGCACTGCTTACATATGTTTTTACCCATTTTTTTCCATTTCTCTGTCCTACTTCTCTCTCCATAACCCATTACCGCAGCAAATTAGCAGCTATCCTCAGTGCCTCTTCTATCAGATACCTCTTGCTTTTTTTTGTGTGTGTGTGTTAGGATTGGGTCTTTCAAGCAGAGGAAGAGGTATTTTGTAGTGTTATTCGTCTACCTGCAATGAGCTTGCTAAAAAAGTCCAGCCAACAATAACTGCAGCTATAGCAAGGCCCCTGTAGCATGGTCTGGGCTGTACATAGCTTCTTTTTTTTTGGTTTTTTTTTTTTTTTTTTTTATTTGCATAACATCAGATGGTCTACCCACGTGAACATCTTTTTCTGTATGCCTGGAAATGCTCCAAAGAGCTGATGAACCAATTGGGATTATAGACAAGAGTGAGTTTAGTTATAGTCCCTGGGGGGAAATCAGGCCTGTGTGGAAGGAAGTAGGACAGGGGAGATGAAAATAGTCTATCAGGAAAGCAAGCCAAAAACCTGCCAGAATACCAAGGAAAATGCAAGACAGCCTTCTCCTTTACTTTAGCTTAGTGGGCTCCAGAATCCCAGAAGCCATCAGCTGAGCTGTCAGTACGCAGTCAGCAGTTCTAGAACACCCATTTCAAGAGCAAAAAATGCAAAGCATGAAAGCCAAATTTAGGTGTATAGAACAGAAAGGAGAAAGATAGCAAGCATGTCCATTTCAGGTGATTCAAAGATAGTCTGAGCACCTCCTGTTTTGTCCTGGCCAAGATTCTTTCCCAAATTGGACTCCTGGCTCTGCTCTGAATGGATGCCAACAGAGGAAGTCAACCACCCCCTCGCACAGCAACCTTCTGCATATGGACTTGCCTGGGCATAGGTCCAGGGCTGGACTGACCCTAATTAATGTCTTAAGGCTGTAGAGAGTTGTACCTCACTCATATTTAGAGACCAGGCTCCTGGATCTCTGCTCAGAGATCACCCTCTGTTCTACCTCCTTGTTAGATCTGCTTTGCCATCTTCTGCTTGCTCACTTCCTTCTGCCAGCCAGGATCTCAGTTGGATCTGACATGCTCCATCTGTAAATATCCTGATCCAGCCTCTGCATAGTAGGCACACTCAGAGCTCCGGCCAGGGAAGGGGTAAATTCCCTCCTGCAGATGGATTCCACAAGTCTTTCACCAGGCCCTTGTGCCACCAGCACTAGCCAGATGGCCTCACCACAAGGTGTCCAACCACATTTTTGCAAGCAGCAAAGGTGCCAATTGTCTCTCCCTGCCCTGCTTTGAAACTCTCACTCTCCCCACAACACATACACTCTTTCAGTTGTCCTGCTTTCCACGTTCCAAGCTGGCAATTAGAATCTGCAACCTCTGAGCTTCTCTGCAAACTGATGAGCTGCTAAAAATACAGCCCCTGCAGGCACCCATTCAAATTCTATTTCTGTATTTTTTTTTTATTATTTTTTTTTACTTTTACTTCTCTCTCTTTTTTTTTTTTTTTTAACCAATTTGAGATGAACAAAGCACTTCAACAAAGGGAAGGAGAAAATGCTGTGATTGTGAAGATGGATTGCTGCCATTTACTTTGTTCATTTTAATTATACAAAGTCATCACTTAGCAGGGAGCCTCAGGATAGGGAAAAAAAGTGCACAAGGAAGCTACCATATCCCACCTTTCTACTTCACTGTGCTCCATTTTAGAGCTTCCCCCAGCATCCTGAGCAGCAGTATCTGAACCAGCACTTCCACATAGTCTTAAACTCTTCCATATTTCATAAGCTGAGCAGCTGCTGCCTCTTCAACCTGCAAAACCTGAAGGGTTTCAGTCCTCTTTGTAAAGCTCATAGTGGAACAGCAGAATGAAGCAGAGCCTTAACTCCTCCCAAAGCTGCATCACACCATCACTCCCTAACCTCCCTGCAAGGAGAGGTGGGCAGCTTGTTTATAACATTCTTCCAAACAGTCCTCCCCTGTCACCTCCTCAGTTGGCTCCAACTAGGTGCTCAAGTTGGAAACACCTAAGAAGCTTCAAGACGATTAAGGAGTTTAAGGCAGAGAAGCACACACTGGTGGCTGGGTAAGGTGAGGAACCAGGGCTGCCTCCCTTTTGTCTGTTTTATTAGCTCACTACCCAGGGCAAAGAATTACTGAATCCCTGTTGCTAGACTAACAACCAGTTAATTCCCCTGAAGTACTGTATGCTGTTGAGACTGGCATAGAATCACAAAAGGGTTTGGGTTGCAAGGGACCTTTGAGGTTCCCCTAGACTAACTCCCCTGCCCTGAGCAGGGGTATCTGCAACCAGGGCAGGTTGCTCAGAGCCTCTAACAGCCTGACCTGGAGTAGTGTCAAGGATAGGGCATCAACTACCTCCCTAGCCAGCCCAAGACAGTGTCTCATCATCCTGAGAGTGAAAAAATTCTTCCTTAGATATAGCCTAAAACACTCTTTTTTAGTTCAAAACCATGAGCCCTTGTCAGGGCACAAGCTAAAAAGATACACCAGTACCTTTAGCAGGAACTCATCAAAGGGCAGCACCAGAGCCCTCATGCTGAAGTGTCCAAGGAGCCCAAGGAGCCTGCTCAGTCCCTTGGCCACCACGGGCAGGAGTGATGTGTTCATGTCTCAACCACTGCAGGTCTCAGCCTGATGGACTGATAATTTCTCTCACCTGTGATTCCCACACCTGCCTGAGATGTTTCTAGTGAGCCAAAATAACTTCATCAACTTTGCCCAAGATTTTAGCTCCTCCTTTGCATTCATAAAAAGCCTGGAATGTTCCCAAAGGTCTGACTTGATTTTATCCTTGTGGATCCCTTCAGTTTTCACTCCAGGACTATTTGTCAGCACTGACTGGCTGCTGTCCTGAGTTTGCAACTATTTTATGGAGTGGGTTTGGTTTTCACTCAGGGATTTCTCTGCCCATCTGCTGAGTATTTAAGCTCTGTGTTAAGATATTCTCTTCTCTCACAGGGATTGCCACCTTGTTCTTTGTTTGACATAGATTGTCCTCCTTGTAGTGTTATCATCAGTAAGTTGTTGCCTTTCTTGTTTAACCAGAGGACTTAGAGGCATTAGCCATGTGTCTTTTCCCTCTAAGGCTTCTGGGTTGCATTTCATTTTGCTCTGGATCAGGGCCTTACATGATGAATTTATTTATTTCCACATTCCTTTCTAATATTTCATCTCTACTCTCCACATTTTTTGGGTAATTAATAACATTGTCTAACCTTCAATATTTCCAGGCTTCAGCTTTCAGTTCAAAACTTTGTTCCCAGACTCCTTTATTACCCCCTTTCATTTTGGGTTGTGTTCAACAGATAAGAATTTCACAGACAACATGCTGCTACTGTTGTGGTTGTTGGTATTTGCCTTCAAATGTTTACAGCATTTCTTCCAAGATTTCTTTCCATTCCTTCTCAGTCTCATTTGGTAAAGCTTTTGCATTAACCTTCACAGATAAAGTTCTTTTTTGTTGTTGTTGTTTTTTTAAATCATTCAACTCTTTTTCTCTTTTTTTCTTTTTCATGCAGAAGTAGAATTAGATTTGGGTAAGAGTTGAGAATTTCTAGTTCTAGTTTCTAGTTGAAACTGTTCACAGAAGGGTTTCACTAGAGCCAGTTTTTGAACAACTGAGGTGATTTGTTTGGAAAGCATTGAAAGTAAATTGACCTTGGAGCTGGATGGAAACATAAAAATTGTCACTCTCATGAAAGTTGATCCATTTGGTCATTAAAAATAATGCCAAGAGTGATAGAGCTCTAACTCTTAAAAAAAAGAAGGGAGGTTGTAGAGAAGAGGTGAGTGTGACAGGATCCAGTACTGCAGTAAGCTGTGTCAATCCTCACAGCCCTAAACCCATCCTTGCACCCCAACATCTTTACTCATTCCTTTATCTTGTCCTTTTCATGGGATTAGCTCTTGTGAAGGTCTAACACAAACTGTGCTGACTGCTATGCCACCTCCTCTGCTTGAAGACATCCTATCCATAGAAGTCACCACTTTTCATCTGGATGACTACTCTGAACCTCTCCTGGCCTGTGAGCTCAGGCACTAGCGAGCAGCAGAAAGCAAGCAACCCCTGCAAAAGGAGATGGAAAGGTGTTTTTATCCAGGCAGCAGGGCAGCCTGCTGAAAACAAGGTTTTCACCTTCCCTATGGAAGCTCAGGGGAGTGCCATGGTGTTCATTTGGGGTCCTGCAACACTGCTTTTGTAGTTACTTGGTGAAAAGAAGTCTCCCTGGCTAACAGGATCAAAGTAGAGACTGGGGATGTGTACCTTAAAAAATCCCAGACTGTAGCAGTTGTAGAACTGGTGATCTGCCCTCAACACAGCAGGTGAGAGGAAAGCTCTGCTTGTAGCAACCAACCAAAAATGACTGGAAGGAGATCTTCAGGCCCATTCATTCAGAGACTCTGTGTGATGGACCACAGACAAGCCCACATATCCCAGCGTGCAGAGAACAAGTGACTGTGTACTCAGAGCCCACACTCATTTATGTCTCAGCATGCTCCTCTCTACTGCAGTCACCAGCCTGAGTGTTTACAGCAACTTGTTATCCTTGTCATCCCTCAACTCACTACCCAGCCAGCAGAAAGAACCACTCATAGCTGTCAAGACAGAATGGCAGCAACAGCCTGACCAGTATCTCAGTGCATGAGGCTTCAGGAGACAGCTTTGCTGCAGGAAAGCTGAGCCAGCTCTGGCTTCTCTTAGCTCTTTGTGCCTCAGTTTCCCTATCTGCAGTAAGAAACCACTGGCATGTAATGTAACATCCTTTGAGAATGGTGTTTCTCAGGATTCTGTCATAGCATTTCCTGAGGTTATGCACAGTTTGGGGGATTGGTCTTTTCCTTGTTGTTTCTTAGAGTTAGGAGCAGCATTTTGTGTTGTTCCTAATTACCCTGAGCTATTATGAACAGCATTCTGGAGACACAAAGTGGATTTACCTGCACTTCTTGGCATTAAACTGAAAATCCTACAAACACTGATGCAATCTTGCAGAATATATTAAGAGTAAAGTCAGGGAAGTGGTGAAGTCACCATCCCTGGAGGTGTTTAAAAATATGTAGACATGGCACTTAGGGGCATGGTTTAGTGGTCATGGGTTGATGGTTGGACTTGATAATCATAGAGGTCTAGTCCAAGCTTACAGATTCTATGACTTTATAGAATCACAGAATCATAGAATGGTAAGGTTGGAAGGGACCTCAAGGATCATCCAGTTCCAACCCCCTGCCATAGGCAGGGACACCTCCCACTAGCACAGGTCACTCAAGGCCTCCTCCAACCTGGCCTTGAACACCTCCAGGCAGGGAGCAGCCACAACCTCCCTGGGCAACCTGTGCCAGTGTCTCACCACCCTCACTCCAAACAACTTCCTCCTGACATCCAGTCTAAATCTCCTCTCTGCCAGTTCAAACCCATTACCCCTTGTCCTGTCATTACAAGACCTTGTCAACAGTCCCTCCCCAGCCTTCCTGTAGCCCCCTTCAGATCCTGGAAGGCTACTCTAAGGTCTCCTGGAAGCCTTCTGCAGGCTGCAGAACCCCAACTCTCTCAGCCTGTCCTCACAGGAGAGCTGCTGCAGCCCTCTGAGCATCTTCATGGCCTCCTCTGGACCTGCTTCAACAGTTCCATGTCCTTTATTTATGAATAAGCACACCTGAGATCAGAATCAGAAAAGGCCAGGCAGGGGATTTTTGCTGCACAGAGGGTAAGCAGGGAAAGGTGAGAGTGAGGAGCACTGCATGTAAGCATTCAGCCTTTTTCTCTCTGTGGTTGCAGGGGTCACTCCTGTCCAAACACTGCCTCGGAAGCAGCAGCCAGAGTGGCCTGCCCTGGCTCTGGCACAGGTGAAGCTCTCAGCAGGACCATTGGCACTTCATTGCTGTGAGCAGTTTGCAGTCACAGGTTTGACCTGCTCTGCTCACACCTAGGGCTGGCTCTGGGGGGAATTTTAATCTGAAAGGAGCCACGTCCACCTGTGACTCCCAAAACAACACATGTCTGCTAGCAGTCCTGATAGCTTTAGCTTTGCTTCACTGATGTCTGTAGTTCAGGGGCAGATGGTCAAACTTTGTATATTTGACAAGGGAGATTCAGAGCTTCCCTCTTGCCTCTCCCCTGCTTGGGGATCCCACGTTTCAGACACATCTGTTCTTAGATCTATCAAATGAGCACCTGTGGGGTCAAAGTGGGAGTGCAACAGGACTGGGAGGGAGGACAGCCTGAGGAGGAGGCGACAGAGCCTCACCTAGGGACTTTTGTCCCTTGCTGTCAGCTTCTGGATCTCTTTTCTTGCATTCTTCTTCCATACAGTCTATCCATGTGAACCCAAAGATCTGAGATGAGGAATAAGTCTTTAGAGAGAAATCATTTGGAAGTATGGGAAGTGATTGTGATGATCCTCCTTTTCCTGTGGCTGCCCACCAAAGCCATGTGGCTCCTGATGAAATGGGCAGGTGAGTGATGCTGTGTGGTAGCTGAACACTCCCCTCTTCCTCCCGAACATCACAGCTGCATTGTACACAGACTAACCAGGACCTCCCAGGCCAGAATCCTTAAAAAGAAGGTTATGTGGAGGAAAATCTCTAAGTGAAGAGCAGCACTTCATTGCTTTTCGATCCTTCTGTTGATGCCAGTTCACAGCCTGCAGCAGACTCCAGAACACACCTAAAAATAAAACAACACCTGGGCTCTCTGCTGCTGGAGAGAACAGCCAGAGCTTGCAATCAGCAGCATTTGTGAGAATGCTGTGGGCACCAGGGAGCAGACAGAGGGTCAGTCCCAGGCCCTCTGGTTCTGAGGCTGCTTGCAGACATGGGTGATATCTCCCACGGAGCACGTCTGCCTGCTGCTCTAGTCACCACATTGTCATTCTGGTGTGCATCTTTGCTTCCATCACCATCACAGCCAGGCATAGAAAAGTAGCAGTAATGCACTGAGCTTCCTGGCATGGAAATCATGCCTGAGAAAATGAGGTCTTTTTATTTTTTTTTAATGGGCAGGACATTTTTTGGTGTCTTGTGGATGTGGCTCCTGTGAGAGTAGTACAACAAGAAGAGCAAAGCTGTGGCAGGCTGCACACTGATGTGCAGGCAGGTGGGGATACAGCTCTAATCCCCAGGGAGAGGGGGATGGCTGGTACATGTGCTGTGTGCTTGATTGATACCTTAGACAACTGACTACCAAACTTGGGGTCACAATGCTCACAGTTGCTCTAAGGCTGCATGACAAGAGGACTTTCTGTGTTGCCATGCTCTGTTTGGCACATGTCACGACTCAGAGGCAAGAAGCAGGTTGCAAAACACTCTTTTAGCAAAAACATCAGGATTAGGAAGGATTTTGTGTTTATGAGGATGAGTGGCAGCTGGGGATGGCAGGAGAAGTGATGGTGGTACACTTAAAACAAAGAACACACACAAACAGGGAACAAATGCTATTCATTAAACACAGGTTGGTCTGGTTGGTTCACCAGATGCAAGACCTGTGGCACAGTTGTTTAAACCAACTGCAATCCTTGTACCAAGCAACCTGCTCTCTTCAGCCTGCAGAAGAGAAGGCTTCCAGGAGACCTTAGAGTGACCTTCCAGGATCTGAAGGGGGCTACAGGAAGGCTGGGGAGGGACTATTGACAAGGTCTGGGAATGACAAGACAAGGGGCAATGGGTTTGAACTGGCAGAGGGGAGATTTAGACTGGATGTCAGGAGGAAGTTGTTTGCAGTGAGGGTGGTGAGACACTGGCACAGGTTGCCCAGGGAGGTTGTGGCTGCTCCCTGCCTGGAGGTGTTCAAGGCCAGGTTGGAGGAGGCCTTGAGTGACCTGTGCTAGTGGGAGGTGTCCCTGCCTATGGCAGGGGGTTGGAACTGGATGATCCTTGAGGTCCCTTCCAACCTTACCATTCTATGATTCTATGATTCTTACACTGGGGTGGTGTAAGTGAGCTATAAGGGAGCTTGCACTTCCAGTGTGTCATCAGCCCTTGAACCATGCATGAAACATTGCCATATCTCAGAGAGACTTCTTCCTTCCAAAAAGCTTTGGATGGGAATTTTAGAAAGGAAAAAGGTTGAATTCAAGGGGATTTTTTTTCCCCCACCTCTAGGAGAGTTCTGTGTATGCTAAAGCACAACAACTGATGATCATGAACTTTATACTGGGGAAATAAATCCCTCAGAAGCCAAGATTCAACTAAGCAGTGGCACACCAGGCTGATCAGGTGCCTAGAGACTGATGGACAGAAACCCTGTCTGAGGCTGTATTTTCACCAGTGAGTGTGCATTGAGATTTCTGAGACCTCTGAGATATTGTTTGTAAAAATGTCCATGTGAAAGGGAATAAAATATTTTTGTCTCAGAAGATCACAGGATAATGGCAAGAGGAGAAGCAAAGAGGTTGTCTGATCTGCTACTGCAGTTCTGATGAAAAATTCACCACTGGGTGATTCAGAAGAAGGTTTAACATACCTGCTCATCAGCTCAGATCTAACACATTTAATTGTGCATTTCTTCCCCTGGGAGGTCATTTTTACCTAACCCTGGCTGATAATTAGATTATGTTGTAGAGAGTTAGTCATTATAAATTTCAACCTGCATCATGTTTTGTCTGGACATAGCTCTCAATGAGGTTGCAAAACTCTTTGATTCCTCCTAAATTATTCACTTCACTAATACACTGTGACAATAAACTCTACAGGTTCAGGTCCTCAGACACATGAAAGGTTTTCCCATGCTGCCTATGCCATCTATGTTTTGTCACCCTCATTTCCTTCTGCTGTATGATAATCTGGCCAGGTCTTTGGGGCTGGATCTCTCATAAGGAGGCTATTTTTATGGGCTAAGGTGATCACCTTCTTCATAGTAGCACACCCATCATTATGGGCTTCTGTCTGCAGATGAAACATCCCATGGAGAAGACTCTAGGGATACTATTCTCTGTCTATATGTGTTGTTCATCTTAGCTGGGAAATGGGTGAGAGAAAAAACAGATATGGAGAAGCTCAAATACACTGTAGAGTGACAGTCAACCTGGTCCTGGGCTGCATCAGGAGCGGTGTGGGCAGCAGGGCAAGGGAGGGCATTCTGCCCCTTTGCTCTGCTCTCCTCAGGCCCCATCTGCAGTCCTGTGTGCAGTTCTGGAGCCCCCAGCAAAGGAAGGACATGGAAGTGTTGGAGTGGGTCCAGAGGAGGCCACAAAG
>VWYK01074323.1:1679-15737 GCA_013399775.1 Semnornis frantzii
GAAAAAAAAAAAAAAAAAAAAAAAAAAGCAGCTTCCTGAAGAATTTGAATCACAAAATAAACCTGGATGCCATATACGGTTTTACAGAATGTATCTAACATTGTTTGTTATCCTTTTGCCTCAGGGCAGCTAAAAAGTTAATATTAGGAGCAGCCTTCAGTAAGTTTTTAGTATTTCTTCAGAATAGACTGTCAGTGATCAAGAATTTCCTTTATATGGGATACATCTTCTGTCACATTAGGTAACATTCCACGCATTCAGAGAACAGCAGGAAGTCAATTCGAATTCATGGGGAAAATATCAGCATATGAGGGGAAATAAGTAATGTTTCCAAGACAAAGCATAATATGCAATTTCCTGTAAGAGACTGCTCTTCCAAACGCTGCAGAAGAGAGTGGCTCTTCCCAAAGTTCATTCACTAGGCTAGAAACCTGCAGCAGCACAAAACTAATCACTGATACATACTTATTAGAGAGAGCTGGACACGGACTGTGCTTGGGGTATCTGGGCTGATCCCTTTTTTTTTTTTTTTTTAGTGCTGGTGCAATCTATACCCTCCAAGATCTTCTAGGAAGCCTGAAGGACTCGACCACTGTGCCTCGGCGGGTCCAGTTATCTTCTGCCGGAGACAGCTCTGCCAGAATAGATCGATGACGGCACAGCACGTTAACTGCTTACAGCCCAGCCCTGAGCTTCCAAGCTCCCAAGCTTCCCTCCTCTAGCAGGCTAGAGAGTGTCAGGGATGCAGAAGAAAAACAGCATTTCTCACTTTAAATAAAGACGGTGAAGCATGCGAGGCAGTTGCCCTGCAGAGGCAGGGAGCCCGAGAGCACTGCCGGCGCTCTCGAACTCGCAGCGGTTTCGCAGGGCGAAAAGGTCGAGCAAGGCGGCGACGGGGCAGGGCTGCCCCCCAGCGCCAGGAACTCCCGTATCCTCCATCTGTCTGCCCCTCCGCCTCACCTCAGCTTAAAGGCAGCTCTGGTGTCAGACCACGTCTTTCCTGAGACCATACCTACAGGAACATGGAGTTCTAAGAGAGCTGTATGTTCATAGACCTGTCTACAGCTTGTCGACATATCCACGGAGATCCGTTTTAATTGATCTATTCTATTAACATATACAGAAACATACATTTTTATATTTCTATGAGTGTACATATAGACACAATTGCATAAGAAAATATTTACACTTGTTCCACAGAAAAGCACCTTTCTGCACACACAATTCACTGACAGCTCCTTGTTTGAATTCATATCAGCACAGGACAGACACTACAGCAATCCCTTTATGAGGGTAAAATGACAGAAACACTGACAATTCAAACAATTTGATAGATATGACACATGAAGGTCTCTAAGCAATGAAGATTGTGTTTTATACCCTCATTTCACTTTCACAGATTAAAGATAACAGGGGACATGCTGCTCTGTGTGTTCTCTCTCTCTCACACACACACACGCACACACACACACACACACACACACACACAATCTTCTCTGAATGTTTTGTGATTATTTTTATTCCTAGCTTGCCAAAAAATAGGGATTGACCTTTTATACACAGCAAGAAAGCCATAATTAGAGTTTGACATTCCCTTTAGCTGGGAATTGTATTCCTGAGTCATTTTCCTTCATAAACTGTCCTGCAGTATTTCCTAACAAGTAATTGCATGACTTCTGCTGACAAGAACAAAAGTGTACTGCTAGGAAAGGCCTTACACCTTCTGGGTCCATAGTCACTTTCCAGAAAAATCCAACTGATGGAAATACAGACTCTTTGGAGTATACAGGTGGAGTTTTCACTTGTAGATTAACAGCAGTTTAATGCTTAATTCCATACCAACTCTGCTGAAATATAGAGAGGACCACTTTAAAACCACAGAGAAAAGTGCCATTTGCCATCTAACCTTCTCCCAGTCACCCTCACCTCACTGTGCAGGGAGTTCTACAGTAGTGGCTGACTGCTACCATTTCCAAAGATGTGACCTAAAGTTAGGGCCTACCTTCACTATATTAAATATAATCTTCTTACGCTCTCCCCAGATCAAATTATCTGGAGATCTGCCAATCCTTGGCTTGGCTTCAGCACCTCCAACATAGAACTGCAACCTCACTGCATCCACAGGAGAGTTGGTCTGCCAAAATTTCCCCGGGGCCTTCAGAAAGCCCAAATCTTAAATATGATTTGGTGAACAATCTGCAACTCTCCTACACCCTTCCCTCACAAAAAGGAACTAATCCAAAGGCCTAAATTAAGAATATGAAAACATCGGAATCTATGCACCAATATAATGCTGCAGAAAACAGACACCTAAAAAAAATGCACAAGGAGTGACTCAAGGCATAACGTGGAAATTTAAGCTGCTTTAGAGAGAGAACAGCATTCTCTGTGAAGAGGTAGAGAAAATGATACTTCCCTTTTAAGCAGAGCAAACAGCAGAACTTCAGGGATACCTCAAACTTGTTTTAATTGGGAGATGAAATGACAAAATATATGGACAGTTGCTTTGATTGTAATGACAATTTGTATGTTCCTACATCACACTACTAAAACGAGGATATGTACTTTTTACGTTGTGTTAAACATTTTAAAACAATATCTTAGGGTTAGTGAGCTGTTTTTTTACATGCTTTCAAGCATATTTATTAATTTTGACATTGTTCAAATATCTACACCAGAACGTGATGTTTTGAGTTCATCCAGATAAGTACAAAAATGCCCTGGTGAATGTGTTGCCCAAATACAGCAAAAGAATTTTCCTAGTCATGCTAAGAATGCTGGCATACACTGTAACCTTAAAAGAAACACAGATCAACAGAAAGCCTGGCTTTAATACTCTCTTTCTAAAATAAAATAATGTCCTAATTTTTTTTTTTTAGCTGCTTAAGCACATTGAGTACTGTAGTACAATGCAAAAGCATTTAAAATTGAATGGTGCCACTTCGTTATAGTAACAAAACAAATCCAACTTATCTAAAACAGGATTTGGGATTTTTCCTATTAAAGGGCTGCAGCATTCACCCTAGAGACAGTTACAGTCTGACACAGTTCTGTAAGACAATACTCTAATCCCCTGGACTTTAAGCTAATTTTGGAAATCACCCTCCCATTTGTAATGCAGCACTTTGTGTCTTCACATACCCATTTTCTGCTGCAGCTAGCAGCAGTGTATACACTTGATCACCCTAGTAGTTGTTTTATTTGAGGTTTGATAGTCCCTATGGAAAATGTGACTCTCTAAAGTAAAAAGAAAGAGGGAGGGAAAAGAAAGGAACCAAGCAGTGAGCAATGAGAGATGCTGCCCTCAAGTCAAGGCAGCCCTGCTGGTATGGAAATAGATGGACTAGCAGATGTGAAATCAAGAGAGGGTTTCCGGTGATTGCTGAATCATTTCTTCCTTTGTTACAGCTACTGAGCTTTCTGTCAGGAAGTCAACAGTGCATTCAGGATAGGCTAAAAGGCCAGATCCCATTCACTGAACAGCCCTAATTAGACATGTGATGTCGGGGGCGGGGACACGACCCTGTCACATCTAACACAGTAACATTATACCAGAATAAAGGTTATCCACCTCCTAAGGTGAAGAGTGAAAGCACACCTATGTACTGCTTTTACAGCTTTAACAGATTTTTACAGCATGCACGTCAAGATTTGTTCTGTTCTTTCCTTTTCCTCCATTGAATTTTCTTCATTTTACTTTTAAAGCGACACAACATAAGATAGTTGCAAGGCCTTCGAGGTAACAAATACTCAGGTTTTACCAAGAATAAACCGGATAGAATTCACAGGTCTCTGGGGTTACTGGATGATAACCAAGACTGAAAACCCATTCTGACCTGTTCTATGTATGCTACCTGAACTCGCACACACACAGAGCCCTCCAGCACCACAGGCAGAGAAAAGGATGAGTGTGTTCCAGCTTTAGGCTACAGAAAAAAAAAAAAAAAAAAAAAAAAAAAAAAAAGAGATATGTATTACATGCAGTTTGCACTGACAGCTGGGCTGGATTTTTTTTCCAGAAGGACAGAAAGACTCAGTAACATATGGATAACTAACCAGAATAGCCAGCTCTGACTCTCACCTGAGCACAAGTCTCTAGCCCAGCGTGGCACAAAGCCTGCTACAGCACGAGTCCAACACTTGGACTCAATGCCATCCCGAGGGCCGCCTGGTTCTCATCAGAGACAGACACATAAAGGAAAAGTGTAGATCTGTAACTAAACTCCTTTTCTACTAAATCCATGTACCACCCAGCAATAAACCCTGTCAGACTGCAATAACTCTGCAGGACTTACTGTGTTACATGAGAAGACCAGATGACATTGAATGGAACACACATTTTATTAGTTTCTTCCTGTCTCTTATTTCATCTTATATGAAGTATAAGTATGCATCTTATTTCAAACAATGCATCCAGGAACACAGGATTTCCATTCTCCATTAATAACATTAATTAAGAATTAAAAACATTAATTAATAAAGGAAACCCACCTCTGTTGGTAAAATCTTTTAGTGCACTTATGAACTACCGAGTCTGCATAAACTGGAACTCAACAATAAAGTGCACAAAGGAAAACATTAGCAATGTTTTCTACAAAGCCGTGTGTACAAGTCTTCAAGGAAAAGGGAGTACTACTGCTTTGAAAAAGCCTGTATCCAAAGCTCAAACTCTGTAAGGAAACTGCTCATGTAATTCATATAATAGCTGTAGCTGCATTCCAAGAGAGAGTAACTGAGACAAGGACTGTATAGCTTCTTTTTTAATTATTATTATGAAGATTACATTTGATATCTGTTTAAACACAGCGATCATATTTTGCTCTAACTAAGCTAGTTTATCTAAACTTCTCTTGTGTTGAAATGAATCAGATATCTCTGTGGGAATATTAATTACTTTCTGTATCATACTTAGAATACTTCTACTGAGATTTGGAAGGAAAAAAAAAAGAAAAAACATGCAGAACCCTCAGCAAGTAAAATCTTGCAGGTAATAGTGTTCAGGCATATTCAGTTAGGTTAAAGATAATATTTCCTTTGAAGTTAGTCAATATTTTCATGCAAAATGCTATGTATCAATGATTTGGTTGGGGATTAATTGGCTGAGGTAGGAATTATAAAAAGAGTTATTTTTATTTTCCCCAAAAACCCACCCCCAAACTATACCTAGATCTAGTTAAGGTTTATTTACAAGACTCTAATTCGGTCAGGAAATCTTCAAAGGATGCTTATAGGCAAGTTTAGCAACTCAGGGAAGTCCGAAAATGGAGAAAGCTAAGCTACAACACAGCTTTACCCACTTACAAAGGAGGCTGAGCAGGAAATTTAAGGGAACAGCAGACTTATGGAGGTGAGGCAGGAAATTGGCAATGATCTCTGATGAAGTTCTCTGTCAGCAGCCTCTGAAACTGCAAGTTATATCCATGTTGCAGATCCACGTGACAAAAGTCCAAGGCAAGTGGAAAGACCTGCCAAAGTCAAAAGTGTCTCAGACACAGCTTCTGTGAGTGGGGTGATCGTGGAAGCAGCGCTGCCTCAGCAGCACAGGGGAGAGCCATACTGCTAGCTCAAGGTAGTGAGCAGGAAGCAAGGCTGTGGTGTGGTCCGAGAGAAGCCAGGTCTGGGTGTCACCGGCAACTCTATCTCAAATAGACCTAAGGACCTGTCCAACTTGCAGACTTGCTGGGGGAGCGGCATGGACTCTGTAAGAGTAGTGCTGCAGCAGAACTGCACAGAATGGTGCAAAAACAGGAGCTGTGCAAAAGTGGGAGCTGTCCAAAAGCAGGGATGGTCCAAAATGGGAACACTGCAAAGCAATAACTCTGTAAAGGTGGGAACACCCATGCTTTTTTCCTCACTCTATTCAATATTTTCCTAGACAATGTGTCCACTTGCCATATATATACTGTGTGCAAAGAATCCAGCCAACCACCAGCCAATTACAGTGTGGGCTTCCACACTAGTGGAAAAGGCATCTTTTGCTGTTCCCCCTTCAAGCCCACAAGTAGGGGAGGAAAAGTTTTTCACATTGCATTCACACCTCCAGAGACAGAGAGAGGGGGAAGAAGGAATTTGGAGTGCCTCACAACAACCATATCCAGGAGGAATAGATTTCTTTAGTTAATTATTACTCCTCTTAGCACACAGAATACTATAAACTTCAGGATTTAAAGTTTCATTACTTATAACTTCAGACAGTCTCATCTCACCTTTTAGAGAAGATGGCACAGGACAAATACACAGCATGCACAGACAACTTGAACAAAGCAAACTAATTAAAACCTACAGTAAGTCTGTTGTGCCATATCAAGTCACTACAGACATCTAAGTTGGAAGTACTAGCTACTGAGTAAACTACACAATAAAGTCCATTATATAAAAAACAAACGTTTGGGATTTTTTTTTACTATTAATTCTTTTTGTAGGCAATCTTAGTACTGCCCTTTCTTTACTCATTTTTCTAGTATAGCTCTATGTTCATAAGCTATTGTCTTGATTTATGCAAGGTTTCGAGACAGATTATTCACCTTGGTTAGTAACAAGCAAGAAGGCTACCTAGAAGCATACCACGAAAGATTAGCAGCAGTACATCACCTCTGATCATTTTTTTTTCTGTACAAGACTTGTGTGCTAACATATTAAGTACAACCACAGTATAATTGTAGGGAAACACTTTGTATTAAATGGACATATGAGCAATCCAACCTGTGCTAACTGCTAATTGTAAACTGAAAAGTTTCACAGTCTACATGAAAGTTCATCTGGAGGGCAAGTACACCAGCTGCAGCAGCCTGCAGAAGAACTGGACAACAACAGGAGATTCAACCAAAACAAAAGGACTCTCAAGAAGCCTTTGAACAGATGATGATGAACCAATTGCTTTATGCCACAACAGCTTGCACCTTAACGATTTAGACCAATTGCCTAATACCACCTTGGTATTGCTTGCCTTGGACCAATTGCCTTGGACCAATTGCTTAACAATGAACTAACCCTTGTAGACTGTTAAAAAGTATATAAGGGTATACCTGTATTCAATAAATGGGCCTTGCTTGGATCATATTAGTTTGCATATAGCTCTGTCCAGGATCTCTTGCTTGCAACATATACTTTCCTCTGTCCTCAGAGCTAACTACATATTTCACTTAGAAGTAGACAAACCGTATTTTTATATCAGCAGGAGTGCACAAATCAGAACCCTTTGGCTGCAAAAGCTCACAATCAGGCTTTTGATGTTCAGCATTCACAGGGAAAGAGCAAGCTTACAAGGAAGGGGGGGGAGGGGAAAGCCCAGAAACTACGACAAACAAAATTATTTAACTTTCTTACATTAGATAACAATAACATTTTTCTAATAACTAAGCCTTTGAAATGGATAATAGTATCATCTCAATAAACCACCTCAACTTTAAATAGGTTTCTGTCATGTCCCTCTTATTCTCATGAAGCAGATTAAGTCATGTCTAAGGTGTTTGGGGTTTTTTTCCCCCACAGTTATCACTTAGAACACACGAGAAGCAGTAAAACGAAATGGCTGTTGTACTTATTTGCTGTTTAGATGCCTCTATACTACATGAGTAATGTAGACTAGAATATATTGGAATGTTATTAAATCAATGTTGCTTAGAATATATTAAAATAAACATATGGGAGAATATTTTGGTTCTGATAAACAAACAAAAAAAAAAGCTGCTAATTTTCATTACTGTATAAATATGTTGATGTTTTAAAGTACTTTAAATTGTAAAGAACTTTTCAATTTTTGTTTTGAGCTCCACCACTGCTGACTTAACTTCCAATGGCTCAAGAATACAGGTGGAACTGGAATGTAAAAAAACCCTAATCCTGCGCTTTACCCTCTTCTGGTCATTGCTACCCCATTTCAATGAAAGTTGAACTTTGTGTAAAGCCAGTCTCTAAGAACTGACCTTACAGCCTGCCACGCTAAGGTCAACTAGTACTTAATATGCATTATTACAAGCTATTAGGCTAGAACAGCACTATTTGTGGCCCAGTGGTACTTTCCTCAAGGCTAGGATAAATAACCAGGGTGACATAATTTCAGCTGAGTTAAATCTGCTCACGAGTTAATGAGGTGGTTGACTGACTTCATGGAAGTGATTAAAGTATCTCAGGTGTGTTCAGTAAGGTGGGTGTTGTAAGTAATCCACGTATCTGAGCTGAGGAAAGCACTGTCTGCTCTGGGGGTGAACCAGGTGGGTTTTTTTAGTTGTCTTCTGAGAAATAGTAGCACACAAACTTCTGCCTTCCATAGGCACTGTTGTCTATATAAATTATCGTAGAGTGAAAAAAAGAAAGGGATTTTTTTCTCATGGGAACTCAGTGTGCAAGCTCTTCTGTTTTGAATCAACCAGAGTACTCTCCCTTGGTTCCCATACTTCATGGGAAATATTGCTGGTTTCATGACAGAAGAAAATGCTGTGTGACAGGATAAATACCATTCCAGATACCGTTCCTTGTGTGGTGTTTATTTACTAGCATTGAGTATTAACTGTCTTTCTTATTCTTTCCTGCCTAGGTAAATGCTTAGCCTTTTTAGGGAATTGCTAGAGAGGAGAATAAGAAAAAGGAACACGATGATTATTTCATGCTCTATCCTTAACATCTTCAGCATAGCTTTCACCTGAAGCTTTTGTTAAAACAACAATGCGATCAATACAAAACAATATTTAGTGCATGCCTCAATTTTAAGTCAGGCTTCTTTCTCAGGAGGAAGAATTCTTCATTATGTTCCTTGAATATGAACAGATTAAATTCATCTCTTCTCTTTATATGTGTGTGTAATTATCATATATACCTCCATTGAAAGACTACTGTGAAAGCAAATTCAAAACCTAGTATTAACAGTATAGTTTGAAGGGCCATTGGGGCTTTTGATAGCCTGGAAATGTAAGGTGTTTGTGGTTTTGGGAGAGGAACTGTATAGTCAGTAATGATGCTTAAAATAAAGGTGCGGGACTATTTCAAGATTATGCAATTTAATCATGTTAATAATAACTGTAAAATGAATGCAAGCCATCTTTATGCCCTTGCTTGGTGCAGTGAAGTTTAGATAGTGGTGACCTTTGAATGCAGAATTTGTGATCTGAATATTACAATTTTGTATAGGTTTGGTTTGTTTTTAACTACAGTCTAATTAGTATTGACCTCCTTTCTGAAGTTCTTTTACTGCGGCATTTTCTTCTTTCAGCAATTTTCCAGATCTCCCTTAAATCTGAAAGTCCACATCTAGTTCAGGTATTACAGAAAGAACAGCATTTGATAAGTCACAGCAGATGAAACTCAGTCCTAATTTCATGGTAGGTAAACTCTGCGTGAAGGATCGCACTGGCAGCTTGCCAAAATTTTAAGGACTGCATCTAACTTGTGACAAAGTAACTGTGTACAATAGCATTTATTCTGGCTTCTTTATCAGAGGAACTGCTGATGCTTGTGGTAGTTTTACTAGAAACAGGGGCATGAAATTTAACTTTCCCTGTGACTGATTCCTTGTGTTCCAGCTCCAGCCAATCTTTTCACAAATAGTTGATAAGAAAAATCTTGGGGAATTGTCAACATTAGATACAGTTGTGCAAAGTCAGATCATAAAATTGGATGCCATTTTGTTCCTTTTATGAGAGGATTGCTCAAGGTACATGAACTCAAACAATTTGACATTAGATTTGAGAAGAACTACTGTTCTCACTTATTTGGACCACATTTTGTATTATGTACTTTTAAACTTTTCTCTTTGTCCAGAGAGCATTCTAGAATAAGAAAAACATGTTGAGTTAGACATATACTGTATTTTGTTTTATCTCTCAGAAATTATTCAATTAAAATTTCAGAAATCAAGTCAATAGTTATTATTACTTAGAGGTACTACAGCATGTCTAGCCTACATAACTGTCATATATTAACTTTTTACTACTTGATAAATATGTAACTGAGTGATGATGGACAAAAGCTGAGTTCTGGTCCTCAGCATCCAAAGCTTACTGGGTATAATCTTGTTATTAAACCAAAGCAAATGCATGCAGACTTCACCATAGTTGGAGTACCTAAACTGAATAAAGATAAATAAAAACTGTAGCTGAAGTGCAAGTCTCTTGCTAATAACCTGGCTTTTGTTTTGATATGGCATATATAATTAACATAACCTAGCAGTATAAAAGTTAGGTCAATCTTTCATAGGACTAGATCTTTAACAGAACCTTTTTCCCCCTCACTTTTAAATCGCTTCCACCTGGAGGGGGGAGGGTTTGGGAAGGAGAGAGAAGGGCTTTCTGAAAAATAAATGTCTATCTGTCCTGTTAATGTTGAAACAACCACTCTAAAGTCATGCTCTTAGAGAGAATGTCTTGATTTTTGAGACAGTCCAGAGTGAAGGACGTCTGTGAGCAAGCAGTGAGGTACAGTCTTCCAGTTTTTTCTTGCAAAGTACTGTGGACAGGCATTGCGATGAGCTCCTGGCTGCAGGCAAACTGGGCCTCAGAGTGGTATTTGTGTGGAGGGGTTTATCTGAGCAGGCAAAGAAGGAAGGCAAGGGGCGTGCACGCAGACGAAAAGAATCGCATTTCCCTTCCAGTGTAAAGATGTGAAAAAACGTCTGTCGGAAGGGATGCTCTTTCTCGTTTCCCCGCGCCAGAGGCAGTTCCTCGCTATCCAGTGGGGCCCATCTCGCCGCCCGCCGGCCCCTTTCGCGGAGCTGCTCCTCGGCGCGGCCACCAAGTGGCGCCATTGCACCGCGCCGCAGCCGGGCTGTGAGGAGGGCCGGGCCGGGCCACGACACTCCAGCCTCGCTCCGCTTGCAGGGGCGCTGCAAAGCTCCGAGGAAGGCGGGGGAAACGCAGTGTGTCTTCGAGGTAAAGACCTGTGGTAGGCAGCTCTCTTTAAGCACCGTTTTGAACCACAGGCAACGGGACGACCCGACATTTGCCGCATTTGGGGTCTCCGAGCGCCGAGGTTGCTCTCCGGGGTTGCAGGGCTGTTTCCACGTAAAACCGAGGCTGACTTCTAGTTTCTCGGGGGGTGGGGTGGGTGTGAGTGGGGTGTAAAAAATGCTGCAGGGCTGTAAATGCAGTCTAAGCCTGGAGCTGAAACCCAGTAATGTCTTTTACCACTTTTAAAACTGCCGTCGGAGTTACACAGCTATCGGTTCCCGGCTGAAAGCCAAGTCCGGGTGCGGACTGACAAGCCGTGATATGTTGTGCCCCAAAAAAGTCGAGATTCAGGAGTGCGGAACTCTATAAGTCATTTAGCCTGTGAGGTGCTGATGCAGATTTTCCTTTGGGGATGCTGCTGTGACGTGTATAGTAACGCTGCCAGCGTGACAGAGAAACTGAGGCTAAGGAAAGCTTTTCTTAGAGAAACACCTTTCAGTATCTCTCATCTGAAGACGTAAGAATAAATCCTAGTGTGTCTCTGTATATGGATTTGAATAGAGCAAAACCAAGGCAATATTGCATTTGAAATCTTCTTGAAACTCAAGCAAAAGTTTATTAATATATTTTAGGGTTTGTTTAAATCATGTTGTTTGACACCTTCTTGCATTTCACTGATCTCTGTACCATCACCAGAGTGGGTTTAGATCAGACATTCAAGAGATGGATTTTTTTCAGATTGTAGGTTAGCGTCTTGTCACTTTAATTATGTCTGAAGAGATGCATATGAAGCTGAAATGCCCAGTTTGGTCGTGAGGTTTTTGGCCAGTAAGGCATATACCATATTTCTGGTTGTGTAAGAGTTTTTTTAAAATATAATCTTGTTTTGTGAATTTTGCCTAAGACTGAGAAGGATCACCTGCTTTGTAACAGTGCATTCCACCAGTCGCTGGGCTCTCATAAGCTTTAATTTTGTCTTTTTTTGGTTTTGGTAGTTTGGGGTGGTGGTGGTGGTGGTGGTGTTTTTTGGTTATTTGTTTGTTGGGTGGGTTTTTTTTTTTTCTTTTTTTTTTGGTGGGGGAACACACACGACTTGGGGGAGGTGTGTCTTATAAGCCTAATTACAACATCACTTTGCTGTTAAACTGAAAATCTGTATGAGTATATCGAAGTTTGGCCTCTGATGTCCCCTGCAATGCTTCTGAATGCATCATTTAGCTATTTGAGTGATCTGGGCTAGCTCCATCAGTGCTTAATGAGAGCAATTCTCTGACTAATGCATTCACATCAAGGCCAAAACTGACCATAGAAAGTGTTCTTGAATGTTCATATTCTTGTAGTACTATTATCTAGGCAAAATAATTTTTCCACTGAGATATGAAGAGCATATCCGTGCTAGTACCTTAAGGCTTGGCCTTAAGGAGATTGGCTGTTATAAAACATATCAAGCTCAACAAGATGATTTCTGCTGTGTTGCTTTTCAAAACCTTTTGAGAGTCAACAGTTCAGATGTTCCAAAGTCTTTAAAAGCCTGATGAAGAACTTTTGACTAACTTATTCCATAACTTCTGACCAGTGTAGGATCTATCTGTTATGCTGTTATGTTTAAAAAAAAAAAAAAAATTATGTATATATACACACACCACAATTTGACTACTCTTAGAACATATCTTAGAAACTAATAAAAAGTTTGTCAGTGTTTGCATCCTTGTAGCTGTAATTTCCCTCTGTGCATCGGTAGCCTTATATGAAATTGAAAGGCTGTATAGGCCATATACATCTCATTATGTTCCATTAAGGCTATAAATGCCTGTAAGAACTTTAAGTTTTAAGAGTCTGACAGTTGAAGGTGGAGAATACTCAGGGATATCAATTTTGGTAAAGCATACTTTGTTAGGAAAATGTATTTACTTAAAAAGGCTAGGTAGATCACAAGTTGTCCCATATCAAAGTTAAAATAGATTATGCTGTGAAGAGTTCCTTCAGAGGCAGTATAAACTTTTGCTCTTTATCCTAACAGTGTACCAAATTCCACTAGTTAAGGAACCAGCAGCCTGTGTGCTGCTTCCAGTTTTATTTTGTGTAGCTCTGGATTTGATGGTCACAAGATAGTGATTGTAAGGGTTAATCAGAAGGATGGTTTCTGTACAGACTGTGTTTGGACTGGGAGAGTACCAATTGCATAAATTTATTTTGGTTAGTTTATTTCTTAAAGTGAGTTGTTTTCAAAATGAATTATGTATTACACTGGAGGAGTTTTCTCCTCCAAATGATGGATAGACCATGGGAAAGTGCAACTTTGTAACTGTTTCAATGTATCAATGGAAAAAGAAACCCCAACACTTGACCCTCAGAGGAAACCAAACAGTATAAACTTTTCTGAATTTTGCAGAACAGTTTATGCATGTTTTCTGGTAACAGCCTTTAACTTGGTTCTCAGAGCTTCAGGTGAGAGAAGTAAATTAACTGAAGAATTATATTGGTTTAATTAGACTCCTTTGGGGACCACTCAGATGTAGATGTTTCCTTGCTTTTGTGCTTGACAAATTTAAAGAAAGATCTGGTAAAGTTACTAATAAGCTCTGCTGTACCTGAGCCAGAAGAGGAGGAAAAGATGATTACCAGGAGTAGTTAGCATGGATTCACAGAGGAGAAATCATGCCTGCCCAATCTGATAGCCTTCTATGATGGTGTGACTAGCCGAATAGACTTGAGGAGTACAGTGGATATTGTCTACCTCAACTTCAGTGGGGCATTTGATGCTGTCTCCCATAACATCTTGATAAGTAAGCTTAGAAGAGTGTACAGTGAAGAGGATGGAGAACTACCTGAATGACAGAGCTCAGGATGTTGTGATCAGCAGCACAGCCTAGTTGGAGGCCTGTAGCTAGCGGGTGTTCCCCAGGGGTTAGTACTGGGTCCAGTCTTCACACCTGCAGCAATGACCTAAATGAAGGGACAGACTACACTCTCAGTAAACTTGCTGGTGATGTAAAACTGGAAGGAATGGCTGATGCCCCATCAGCCTGTGCTGCAATTCAGGGAGACCTGGAGAAATCTTACAAAGTTCAACAAAAGCAAGTGTGGAGTCCTGCATCTATGAAGAAATAACAGCCTTATGCTTAGGTGCAGGTTAGGGGGCTGACCTGCTAGAAAGCACCTCTGTAGAGAAGGACCT
>VWYK01074326.1:0-17344 GCA_013399775.1 Semnornis frantzii
GAGATGGTCTGGTAAATTTTAGTGTGTGTGTGTGTTTGTAATTTTCCAACCCACCACACATGTCAACAAGAAATGCAACCTTCAACTCTCTTCCTCTGAACTACAAAAAAACAAACAAACAAACAAAAAAAAAACCAAAAAAACTTACCCGATACAATTAGTTTAACTTTAGATTTCTGTGTTTTGTTGGGATAATCCCCAGTCTGTTTGTATATGCAAGTATATGTTGCTGCATCCAGTAGCTGGACGTTGGAAAGCTTTAAGGAAAAGTTGCCATGCTCGATCTGGTCCAAAAAAAGACTTGTTCTGTCACGGTAACGTTTGTCCTGGAACTTCAGCAAATCCTGCCCACTGGGAAAAAAGTGCACTACAAGAGAGTCTATCTGCCAGTACAGCCTTGAAGTGGAATGGTTCAGCTCCCCAGGAGAAGTGGCACTGCAAGGCAAAACTACAGTTTCTCCAACAGAGGCATTGCATGTTTTGTCTGGTTGACCTGGAATAAAAACCAAGTAACTTGCTCAGTGCACACCAGAGCTAGGGAGACCAAGTTTCCTAGAATTTGGCTTCATTGTGTTATTATTGCCTCTCTTCCTCCACTTTCTGCCCATGTCGCCCATGTCCTTCTGCTCCCAGACAGGCAGAAAGAACTATGTGCTGTGCCAGGGCCAAGGGTCATGTATACTTAGTGCTCAAACAGTTGGGCAGCAGGACAGATGTTGCTGTGTACAAGTTGCCTTCACTTTGTTGGTGTGGAGGTTGCTTGAACTTGTCTCAATAGCTGGTGATTTTGCTATGAGCTTCTGGGGAACTTAGTTTTTGAAATCAAGTGTCTGAACTGATTTTAATTGATCAGTCACAAGAAGAAAAGGGGATGCAGAGAAGTGAAGATGGGTGGACGCAATTAAGTAAGCTTTGGTTTTGTAGGAAGTCTGGCTGAAAAAAAGAAGTGTGAAGAGGGTGTTACACCAGCAAGAAAAAAGTCCTGGATGAGTCTCCAAACTCCCATTGCTCACCTGTCAGATTGTGGCTCTCAATTAGTAAATAATGTGCTAGAGTCCTCCATCTCCCATCCCTTGTGGCGTCTTGCAGAGGGTGTGACAGAACAGAGCTTTTTTTTCTGCAGGTCTGGCTTGGTGGACTCTTGCTTATATCTGTCCTGTGGCTCTCATGTTTTTAGTATATTTATTCTCCCAGAAATAAGGTCTGTCATTCCTACTTTAGGTAAATAACTTTTCCAAGGCCTTGAGGAGATGTCCTGGGCGTCAGGCAGAAATATTACCAACTTTACAAGCCAATTGCATAACATACAGGAACCAGGGTGGGGGTAGCCTGCTGGTGAGCAGACAGGCAGGGCAGGAAGCCAGATGTATCTCACTTATACACACTGTTCACTTAAAAACTTTGATAATAATTATTTTTATAAATTCTCCCAAGTTAGTTGTAATTATACTAAAATTTTCATAAATAGGGGAGTCTGTAGGACAACTGTTACTAGACTTTGTTGTTACATTTTCTAGGGGAAGGCTAGCTTGTGTGCAGCTATAATGCAGAGGCTAGATATTTTCGGCATGGAATGTGGGCTTAAATTAACACTTTGAGCAGACCTGTTTCATAAAATGATTTTATAAATTAAAATGCAAATGAATTAATTTGGATGGAAAACTCATTCCCAGCAGGAAGCAGAACAAAAGCAGCACAATTCTGTAATTGTGCCAAGAAGAAAAGCTAAAATTCAATGTGAAACAGCTCAAAATTCTTTGAAGCATGAGGAGTAAGCAAACTCAATATAGAAGCAAATGTTCTTGGTCACATTGTGGTCATTCCTGTGTTCTAACCCCGCACCAGCTCTCTGCATATGCTAGGGTGAAGACCAGAAAGTGTCCCAGGTTTCCTTTGAATTTGCTGATACAGCCAGAGCTCAGCTTGCTACATGCTTGGGCGTCTGTTTCCATATTAATCAGTGTCTGTTTTGAGGCTTGTTTGGTGTCACACAGTGTCCACCCAAACAGACAAAAAAGCAGAAGGAAAAGGAATAATTCAGAAAGCTTGATTACTGAGCCAAGTAAGTGTCTTTGATTATAACTACCACCAAATGTCTGCTTTCCTTGGGTTTTCAGATTTTTCAGCTGAAAATCAAACTTCACTTTTGTCCAGCAAGGTTTGGCTGGAAAAAACACATATCCCCAGTCATATCTCTGGTTGTCAGTGGAAGGAGACCTCCCTTACGGCACGGAAAGCTCAACCATTTTCAGGTTGTCTCACCCACTGACCAAGTTTAGCTCCTCAAGGGGAACCTGAATTAAACCAGTGTTCAAACAGGGGGCTTATATTATTTATAATAAAGCTTAGCTTCCACTGCACTATACCCTTACTGTCACTGCATGTATGACCCTACATTCCCCAAGAAAACTGCCTCAGACCTGCAATTAATGATGTACCCAGGATCACAGGATGTTAGGGGTTGGAAAGAACCTCCAGAGGTTACCGAGTCATAGAATCATAGAATAGTAAGGTTGAAAGGGACCTCAAAGATCATCTAGTTCCAACCCCCTGGCATAGGCAGGGAGATTTCCCACTAGTACAGGTCACTCAAGGCCTCATCCAACCTGGCTTTCAGCACCACCAGCCCCCTTGCCAGAGAAGGACCAGAGAACCTAGCTCAGGTCACACAGGACCCCAGCCAGACAGGTCTTGAAAGTCTCCAGAGAAAGAGACTCCACAACCTCTCTGGGGAGCCTGTTCCAGTGCTCTGTGACACTTACAGTAGAGTTCTTCCTCATGTTGAGGTGGAAATTCCTGTGCTGTAGTTTATATCCATTACCCCTTCTTCAGGTGCAACTGAGAAGAGTTTGTCCCCTCCCTCTTGACACCCACCCCCTCAGATATTTATAAACATTGTTTGGATCCCCTCTAAGTCTTCTCTTCACCAGACCAAAAAGCCCCAGGTCCCTCAGCCTCTCCTCATAGGCCAGTGGTCCAGCTCCTTAATCATCTTCGTAGCCCTCTGCTGCACTCTTTAGAGTAGATCCCTGTCCCTCTTGAACCAGGGCGGGCCAAAACTGAATACAATATTCCAGGTGAGGTCTCACCACGGCAAAGAGGGGAAGGAGAACCTCCCTTGATCTGTTGGACACACTCCTCTCAATGCACCCCAGGCAAGGCCATTAGCTGTACCCAGGCCCTGAAGGGCCCTCAGGAGCTGAGGAAGGGCCTGTGGGGGCGGGAAGAGCCTGAGACCCATCCCTGAGCTGTTCAGGCCTACGGAGCTGAGTAAGGCTGCGCTCAGGAGAATCTCTCTGAGGCAAGGCCATGTCTGGAAGCAGACTGTGGTTATGACTGACTGTGGCTTGCAAACCACAACAGGAAGATGAATGTGCCTTAAGCTGCTGCAGGTGTTTTATAAGCCCTGGAAAAAAATGAATCTCCAGAAGAGCTTTCTGGTGGGAGTCCTGTCCCCAGGACGCCATTGAGAGAGGGAGTGCTCATGATGTGTGCTATTGCATGTGGATGAAGAAAAGAAAATGCTGAAATGAAGAGAACTTGTAAGTCTATTCAGAAAAACAATAAACTTGCTTAATGAGTAAAAGAGAGAGAAACAATGTTGGTCTTACTTCCTGATTGCAGTCACTTCTAAATTGGTTTTAGAAGTTAATTTTTTTGCTTTTTGGCTCTTTATTCATTTTCTGAAGATGGAGGGCAACAATGCTCAGCATACATGGGCCTAGCATAACCATTCCTTCCCTGCATGTTACAGAGTACAAGCCTTGCAACACTTTAGAATACCAGGAGTTCCAACCCACTCTGCCCTACACTGCTTTCACCTGGTAAAACTGGCATCAGGAGGCAAAAAAGGAGGCACTGCTGAAGTTGCCTGGAACAAGAGCAGGTGACTGAAATCTGGCTGTAATGGGTTATTTATCAGAGCCTACAGCTGCATGGGAAGAATGGACTTCTGGAGACAAGCCAAAGAGCTGTTCTTATAGAAGCCACTCTTGAGAAGACTAAAGTTATGTTGAAGACTGATGATGCTTTCTTAAGCTTCTTACTGAGACTGTTGATGCACCAGGAGGTGTGGAAATGGAGATTTCTGCCCAGAAAGCTGAAGCAGTCATGCAGTGAATGGTGTGGATGGTGGAAGCTGCTGCTGAGGTGTACAAAAGAAGGCAACTAGTGTTTTTCATCTTCCTGGTAAGCTTTGTGTGTGGAAAGCGTGATTCTGTACTTGGGAAAAATTGTCTGGTGACACACAGCTTTCCCTTGAAGTTGTAAGACTGAAAGGTAAAATGAAATGATTTTTTTTGGGTGAAATTTATTTTTTAATTCTGTGGTTTAAATGCTGCCCAAATGCTTAAGGCTGTTAAGGTGAAATTGAGCATGCTAACTTAACCATCTGTAAGAGTCCTATAATGACAAAACTGCTGCTTCAGCACCCTAAGTGCCATACAAGAAAACTCATAAAGACTGGGTTTTTTTTTTTTCGTTTCTCCCTCTTTTCTTTTCCTGAAGATGATCTAGGCTAATCATCTTTGTTTATTGATTATGTACTGTTTGAAATGGAGGCATCTGAGTAGGTGATGTAGGATTTATGACTTGTAGAAAAGGGCTTGGAAGTGGAAATATCTTGAATGTGTTCCGTAAGTTCGGTCTGGTGGTATTAGCACAGTTCTGATGGCAGATAAAGTAGTTTAATAGTAGGAATACCAGATTAAGTAGACAGACTGTTTCAATGTTAGAAACAAGGCAACAGGGAACTTCCCACGTTTCTGGGTGCTTGTGAACTGAAATGTGTTGCCTTGACAAGGTAGAGTTGCGTGATTCTTCAGAGGTTTGTGCAAAAGTATTTTTGGGAGGTGGAGAGGGCTGTTTGAAATCTCAGTTGCTTGCTCAGAAACACTGAACTCAAATTCCCTTTTTTTAGTGAGGAGGAAATTTTCCTTTGATAGTCACTTAGATGGCTCCACGTGCCTGAAGGTGCACTTAGCTGCCAAAAGAGTGCATCTTGACAACAGTTTTTTAACACTGTTCCGGGGAGACACGTGGAAGTTTTCCCTAAAAACATCAGTTGTGCTTCCAGAAGAGAGACTAGTTCAAGATGAAGTATAACCCCCTAAACCATCACACCTGGTAAATGCAAGGCACTTCTAGGAAAACAGAGGAGTCTTGGCCAAACACAGAGGTATTAATATTGCTGAATGGGGTAAGAAAATTACCACATGTTGCCTCTATAGCTTTTAGAACACTCCCTTACCAGCGTATACTAGGGAAGATTACATCTAATCCATATAATGCCAGAAAACCAACTTTACTAGAACTTGGCTAAGCATTTGAAAAGATTCAGGGAGAGAGACTGCTGCTGGGCTGCAGTCCATCCACTTAACTGTGAGCTCAGCACCTCAATGATTTTTACCTACAAAATCTGATGCAAGGCAATTGGGAGTTATTAAAGATGAGATTCCAAATTATCCTTAATGTTATGAAAATGTTAAGGATATTTTATCCTACCCGTATCCTTAAAATGTTTTAGATGAGAATTGTGGGCCTGAACTACCTCAACCTTGAAACCACATCTTTTGGATATAGAGGTTTATCTGAGGGTTGTTATCTGTTATTGCAAACTTTGGACTACGATGAAATATATTCAAAGCAAAGTATGTAATTGTTTTGTTTTGCACCAAGATTCATAGTTTGCAGTTCATGTATTCACATATAAGTATTTCCATAAACTCCTAGGTGTGTATTATAGCATATTTACCTCTAGGTAGAGATGAAAACAGTGAGCAGACAACTATCCAGAGAGCAGTCTCCCTAAAGAAGTGAGAGAGAAATACCAAATATTTTGTTAGAATGCTAGAGCAGAGATCAAAGACCTTTTTTTCTGGCACAGATTAGGTTCTGTTTCATAACTCTTTCATCTGTGAAGATAGTGTAGATATGAAGCTGGACGAGTTAGAAGCCCTCCCTTGTCATTTAGTCCTGGTGTGGATTGCAACTTCTGACTGTAGGTATGAGGTTTCTCTGTGTTGGTAATGGGATGAGGCTTCAGACATAAACACCAGGCCCATGCTTCCTGTTTGCATTGTCACATGTACACAATTTCAGAATCACAGAATTAACTAGGCTGGAAAAGACCTCTAGGATCATCGAGTCCAACCTAACACCTTCTAATTAACTAAACTGTGGCACTAAGGGCCTAATCCAGCTTCCTTTTAACCTCCTCCAGGGATGGTGACTCCACCACCTCTGTGGGCAGCCCATTCCAATGCCAATCACTCTTTCTGTGAAGAACTTCTTCCTAATACCCATCCTAAACCTGCCCTGGCACAATTTGAGGCTGTGTCCTCTTGTTCTGTCACTGGTTGCCTGGGAGAAGAGATGAACCCCAAATGGCTACAACCTCCCTTCAGGTAGCTGCAGAGAGCACCAAGGTCTGCTCTGAGCCTCCCCCTTTCCAGGCCGAACACCCCCAACACCCTCAGCCTCTCCCCAGAGGGCTGTGCTCCAGGCCCCTTGCCAGCCTTGGTGCCCTTCTCTGGACATGTTGAAGCACCTCAACATCTTTCTTAAATTGAGGGGCCAAGAACTGGACACAGTACTCAAGATGTGGCCTAACCAGTACTGAGTACAGGGGCAGAATGACTTCCTTGGTCCTGATACAGCATTTTCTGATTTGTGCTAACATATCGAACCAGAAAGAAAACTGCACAGCCTCTTAGATCTCAAACTTTGGTCCTGATTCAGTTGGTGGTCTGTGACCTGACAAGGTGGTTTGATGCCTTGGTTAATTACATATATATAGTTATAGTTTGCTCTTAAGATTTTCTATTGGTAGGTAAATGAAATTCCCTTTGCCTCTAAAATTCATCTGCTTTGCAGCACAGGAAAAGCATAGCTCACAGTTTCATTTTTAAGCCTTCCCAGCCTTTAGGAATTCCTCTCTGTTGGAAGCTTCATCAGATGCTCCAGCTGCTGCTTCTATCTCTGCAAAAAGAAAAAAAGTGAGAGGCTCTTAATTTTTGTTGCCATAACCACTTCTCCAGAAGGGAATAGGTTATTTACAAGTACTTGTTCTGGTTCAGTCTGTTTTCTTTTACTTTGTGTATGTAATACAGGGAGTTTATACAACAGTGTGTATTTACACACTGAACACACACTTAAAATACAGTGTGTTTATTTTCATGTGTAGGATGGATATGGGTCACCAGCCATACACTGACTAGCCTTGAGCTTTCAACCAAGTGAAGGGATTCTTCTCCTATAGACAACTGAGATCAAAGAAGGTGGTGAAACATAATGGGTATTGCATTTATTAAGAAGTGTAAATGCCATCTCTCAGATTGCTAAATACCACCCAAGCTGCATATCTACCCACAAAATACAGATGCAACTAATAAACCTATCGGTAATATGCTGCTTAAGAGAGTTTCTTGCTTGAGAAGGTTGTTTAATGGTATTTTCTTGGGGTGGGGGAGAAGAGAGCCAAGATTGAAGGAAGTATGTGGACTTGAGGTTGCCTCTCCCAGTCCTTACAGCATTTCATAGCTTGAAGATTGCAAATATTTGACTGACTGTTCATCCCTGGTGGGCTCCAGAGATAGTGCTGAGGGTGGAATTAGTGGTTTATTCAAAGTACACTTTCTGCTGAGGCAGCTCTGTCTAGGGAAGGTGCTGGTGTCTTTCTCCTGCCTGATGCACTGGTGCCTTCTGAGGTGAGCAGGACCCAAGAGATGGGTTTCTCTTTTTCACTTTTTTTGCCCATGGCCAAGCCTTGGTTATGCTTCAGTGACTTGGTGCAATTTAACTGCCGTCTTTGTTGTCTTTGGCATTAAAACCAGAGCAACTTCCATGTTTTTTACGAATTTCCGTGGTTGCCTCCCTCACTGTTGCAGAAGTTGCTGCTTCAAGAAAGAGTGTAAATTTATGCAAAGTGAGCCAATTCTATATGTTTCTTTTGTAAAATAAATAGGTCACTGTTATGGCCAGATGCCTGATAGGTTCTCTGTGGTGTCCCATGCAGTTTATCTTCCCTCTCAGTTTTGTATATATCTTCCACTTCACTTAGAGTGTTGTGCAAAAAGACAAGCTTATCCTGTGTGTTGGCCTGGTGCTGGGGCAAGAATGAAGTGGATCTAGAGAAATTAGGGCTCCATGCCAACTTGCTGTTGGCCAGCAGCAAGGTCATTTACCAGACTGAATGAGAGCAGCCTGGCAGCTGGTGCAGTGCAGCTGTGCTCTCTAGCAGTACAGTTGCCATGCCCACTCTCACTGTAGGTAAAAAGAACTCTTATGATATTTCTTATGCAGGAAGAACTTAAAATTTGGTAGATGTGGCCAGTGAATAGTGTGAAGGTGCAATAGCAGCAGACAGAAATAACCCAGAACTCAGAGCTTGTCGTGGTTTTAAAGAGCAGACGGATAGAATTTTGCTCCCCCATGAGAGTAAAATAAAGTGGTCTTGAATTGAAAAGAAATACAGAATTATATTTCAAACAAGATAGAGTAATACAGAGCATACAAATCCTTAATACCTATACAGGATATATGAAAATCTCTTTAAACCTTCCCCCAACCTGACTAAACTACACTCCCTAATGCTCCTTTTCTCTCCCCCCATTGCCTCTGCTGACCTGAGGCCTAAACAGGCCAAAATTGTGCAGGCCAAATTAGTCAGGCTCCTGCAAGCAATAAACAGGCCTTTTCCACGCGTTAACAGATAAGGGCCTTCCAGCAGAGACAGAGCAGGCGAGAGGGAGAACCAGAGAATGAGTTGGCCTTGCTGCCAATTTATAGATAGCAGATTTATGGGACTGAATTAACAACATTACAATTTCCTCGGTCCACCTTCTGGACTGGCTAGTCCCTGGAGGATTTTTCAACTCCATGGTTCTTAAACCTATAACAGAGCTCCTAGAAGCCATTTTTCTGAAGAGTCAGTCATTTTCTAACAGTTCTGACTCAAGAACCACATGAAGGTGGTTCTTCCAGCCTAGCGAGCTTGTTTGTGATTCTGGCTTTGGCTGGCTTACTCCCATGGAGTCCCTGTGGGGTTTCTGGTTCTCAAAAATGCCTCTGCAAAAATATTGAACTGGGGAGGAAGTGGGATCAGATACACTGAATTGCATCTTAACTGCATGCAAACATTTAGCTGTCTTGTCATCTGCGTGTTTTTGTTACTTCCCTACCAAAGTTTAAGTATATTCATAAAGGAGGAGGCAAGTCAGGCCTCGTTTTAAAAAGCAGTATCTTAACTGCAGGAACGCTTCAGACCATTTTAGCTTAATTTAATCTAATCCCGTGCTCCTTAGTTGAAATAACCTTTCTTTCTGGATTGAGCTGACTCTGGAACAAAATGTTTACCATGAGCCTCCAAAAGAATTGTTCTTGTTATGCTCTTCCTGTCTGTGTAATTCAACTGGTGCAAGATGTTTCAGTCACTGTATGGATTTGCATTAAAAAATAGTTAGTTTCTATTTGATGTTTCATGTATCTCTTCTCTTTTTCTCATTTTAAAGCGCTGGTTTGAATGAAATGGAACTTTAGGAAATTAACAACTTGGTTTTCTTTGGGTTTGGTTTTTTTTTTTTTCAAATTTAAAAGTTGATCCCTTCTAATCTGACAAAGGAACCAAGGGCTTATTTTTCAGAGGTTAAAACAATTAACTGAATAAGGCTTTGTAAGGAGGAATCACTTCCTGAGTAATTAATACTAATAAGTTAACACAGTAACCTACTTGAAGCAACTAAGACATGATGTAATGAAATTTTATGATTAAATTACATACCTTTGAACCTGACTTTGGCAATGTCTGTCATCCAGCTGTTGTCACCTGAGGCCATTTGAGTGTGTTAACACAGACTTCAATAATATTAATCAAGCAGGAAAGTAACCAAATTTTCCCAGTGCCTGTAGAATAGTAGGACTTTGTCCCAGATTGATTCAGGTTGTCTCTTGCCAGACCAAGGTGGGTTAAGATGAAAGCGACTCTAAATGCTACTCTTGAAGGCTTTATGCTCTTGGGTCACTATAACTCTCTGTTTAAGTTCAGAAAAATGGTATTTTTCTCTAAATACTGTGTGCTGATTTGGTGTGTGGTTTGGGGTGTTTTTTGTGAAGCCGGGTGTGTTTTGTTTGCTTTCTTGTTTGTGGATCTTGTGCTAGGGTTTTGGTGTATGGTGTGTGTGTGTGTTTTCCTATTGCCATAGGCCTTTCTTTTAATTTCTGTGGCAAGTGTTTGGCCAACAGGAATGGCACAGCTGGAGTGTGACCCAACTGTTCATACAGTGGTGGCAATTTTGGTGGCTGAGTGAACAGGTTATGGTACTGGGGGGGTGGGGAAACAAACCAAAAACAAAACCCAAAAATCAGCTAGTTTCAGTCATCAGTCCAGCAATGTCTTGTGGCCACTATGCACCTGTACAATTTCACTGCAAAGACTGATCAGTTTGGGATCTAGACCAGAAAAGACTCGAACTGAAAATCTGGAGAGGGATCATGAGAGGCTGTTATGGGACAATGGGCTGAAGTTGGATGCTGGCCAGGGCAGGGAGAGACATGTTGAGGCTGACCCTGATGAAATGAAACTTTTCACACTGAGGAGGTACCCCTGTGGTGACCACCAAGCTTGACACTGTTTTAAAAGTAGTTGCTAACTAAATGGACATGACAATTTGGATGTTATAATATTGATTTCTTTGTCAGCTCTGCCACTTCATTTGCCAGCTCCTAGTACTGGCTAGCTAAGGCAGGTAATGCAGCTGGGGACTGAATGGATGGTGACACAAGTTGAAATGGGCTCCAGCTGGAGAAGACAGCAGTAATTCTGATGTCACTTAGGAGATGAATGAAGGCCACTGCAAAGAAGGAAACTGCTCACTATGCCCCTTGCAAAGCTTTGTGGCTTAGTCATCATTAGTTTCTTCAAGTGTGTATAGGGTTTTGTGTGTGTTTGCAGGGGTTTTGAGGAGGGTGTTTACTTGTTGGGGGGTTGCTGTTTGGGTGGTATTGGTTTCTTGGTAGGGGTGATTTTGTGGATGTTTGGGGATTTTTTGGTTGTTGGAGATTTTGTTTGTTTTGTTTTTTTGGGGCGGAAGGGTGGGAGGGGTGGTGTTTGGTGTTTGGGTTTTTTCCTCCTGTCATTCCTTGCAGGCCTTTGGCTTTTGAAAAAAAGATTTATGCAAGCAAACTACTGTTGCTGATGCTTGTAGAAGTATGGGGGTACTTTTATCCCTGACTTAATCAAATCCTGTGAGTGCTCTGAGCAGAGAAACGTGGCCTTACTATTCCTTATCCACATCAAGGCAATTTTCTGTCGTTTCTTTAAATGCTCTCCACTCAGGTTGCCACAAAGCCTTCTAGCTTTAGTTAAAAGCTAATAGCTATTAGGAAGGTAATGACTGAAGCAATCAGAAATTACTGTCTGACTTCTTAGAGAAAGTTTTTATGATGTAACAATTTGCAGTGAGACTGGATGATTACTTCTTATTTGAAAGCAACAGTGTGAGCAAAATGAGGCATCATTTGGAGAGCTGTCCTGTATTAGTTCAAGGAAAGGTATTTAAGAGATCTCTGAAGGACATGCTGGCATACATGGAAAAATATCAGTGGGTTTATCTTTTAGGGGTTTAGATTTTGAAGCAATATTATTTTGAAAGCAGTTTTCTAGGGATTTGTGAGCAGTAGCTAGGTGCTGTGTGAGTCTCGGTCTCAGCTCAAGGCAGTGGGAAGATGTGTCCTTTACAGCCTTGGGGGACTGTCTAGACCTTCAGCCTGCAAAATGCACTGCTGTGGCAGCTTAGTCTTAGACTGGGATCTTCCGTTATCAAGCTTCATTCACTCGTGAGGGCAACTGATCTGGTTTCCATGCTTGTTTGTTTTAGCAGCGTTTATAGTTGTTTGAAACCCTCTGAACTTGTTCTTACCTACTGTGCACTGGAGTGTTCTGTACTCTGCCTATGCTCTTTCTCTTCCCTCCCTGTTCTCTAGTTTCACTACCTATGCTATGAAGGTGGCATATGGTGGATAGAGTGCTGCCTTTGGGCTTGCTTGTGTTCCACTCTGCTACTGTAAATTCCCATTGCCTATTTAAGGCTTGCCGTGGACTTCAGTCAGGCTATGAGGATTGAAAGAGTGTTATCAGATGCATATCTAAGCTGAAAAGTTATTCCTGCCCAGGGTTAAAGAATGAACAAGTGATGGTGTATGACTTGCTTCCACTGAAAAGCTGTACCCCATGCAGGATACTGCAGCAGGAAGTTAGGCACCTCCCTCTGGCTTTTTAAAAGTACTTTTGTTAAGAAGGATTTTGTCTGTGTGTATAGAACCCAAATGTGTATGGTAAACAAATTACAGATTACATCTGATTGGATTTTTCAGAATTCAAACATCTTCCCTGAAGGTCTGGAGGAAAACAGCAAAACTCTGAGTATGTCTAGCCAAAAAGCGAGTTCGCATGTATTATCAGCTTGAGAAACTGGAATTCCGAGGAAATTATTCTGAAGTCAAGAATAAAGCCTAATAGCTCTCAGACTAAACTGAAGTTGTTTCTGACCTTGTAAAATGTGAAGGGTTTAGGTGCATCAGGGGGCTGATGTTAAATGCAGCATGTTTCGTTTTGGGAGGAAGGAAGAAGATGATGCTGCAGACCTGTGGGTCTTCAGCAATTTCATGTTGTTTTGGTCTGATTAATATCTCAGTCAAGATCCATGCCATCTGTATTTCCAGCTATCATTTCTGAGGAATTTCATATCTGTTCATCTTGATTCCCTTGGATGAAAGTCAAGCCAGGTACTAGAAGGATGTCCATATACAGATTCCAGAGGGACATTGTCACTGCTGCCTGTGAGGTCTGTGTTGGACTGTTCAGCATGGCAACTGTCTGTAATACATTTTCTGTAGGTGGGCTGTTATCCTATTAGAACCTGTATTATCTTCTCTTTAACAGAGATTTTTGTGCTAGATTTAGCAGGCTTTCAAGAAAATGCCACTGCTGTGTTGAATGGCAGGGCAATGGCTTTCACTTCTTTGCTTTCTGTCAGAAAACCTTGAATTAGAAATTTCTGCCCTCCACATGCCCAGCAAGTGTTCCCAGCCCCACTTATCCCTATCTTGTTTATCATAAGGCCTCCTGGATTTCTGACTGCTGCTGGTTGGATGCTGCCAGAGTGGAAGCTCAGGAAGCACAAGCTAAGAAACACGTGCAGTATCCCACCCACTGCCAGTCCTTGTACCTACTGGGAGAGACTCCCTGTGATTGCTGGTGTGATGTGACCTCATGCTCTTTTATGAAACTTCTGAAGAGAAGTTCCTGTCATTGCTCCTTCTTGCATTGTCTTTGACAGCTTCCCCCACAGTTCCTCTTTTTCTCAATTCCTTTTTTGCTTTTCTGAGAGTTTCCACTACTCTTTATCTACTGGTTCCAACAAAATGGTTTTTTTCCTCTTTTGATGAATAAAATCTTCAGAACAAAGAGATGCTTTCAAGACGTTGCAGTCACATGGGAAAAAAAAATGCATAGATGTGGGGTGTTTTGGTTTTGTGTTTTTGTTTTTTTTTTTTAACTGTAGCCTTAAAGAAGTTTCTCATGAACATCAGTGCAGAAAGAAGGAAAGCTTCCTTCAGCTGCATTAGCAGAATGTATTTCGCCCCCCGATTTTTTTAATCAATATAATGTGGGTTTTTTTCTGACTTGGGAGGCAGTGTGGAATATCTGCATCTAGTAGTCTCTGTTTTATTGTTGTTTAATCTCTGAAGACAGAGGTATTGTGAAACAAAATGTTAATACAGAAATAAGAACTTTAATTTTTTCATCCTTCACTTCTGGATTTTTATTTTTCCTCTGCTCAAACTGAGCCTTAAACCAATAGCACTACCTGATTCTAGGATGCTCTATTAAACAACCGAACAGCTAAAACAATGCTTAGATTTGCGTGTGTAAGGAGTCCTTGAGACATTATTAAAGGTAACTGTTGTCAGTAAAATGTGTTTGATTTAATACAACATCGACCAATACTAGTATTTCTAAAGTGGATGATATGAAGCTAGTCAGGGAAATCAGACCTGGTTTTGAAGAGAGAGTTGATCCAGTTTAGGCTGCTAGTATTGCTTTGGAGTAGAGAGCTCACCTTATTCCATGAAGATGGCTCTCAGTTGCTATTTACTTATTGCCATAGCTTCTAAAAAGCTTTGTTAGCCCTGAGGTTCATCCCAGTCATAAACTGAAGAGAAATTTTCCAGGCTGTATTGGGGTATGAGTGAAGATGAGTGAAGTTATTTTACTGCCCTTCCCCTGACCCTCCTAAGTACCTAAACATCTCTGTTTTTTTTCCCCACAAGTCTCAGTACATAGCTCCTCATAAACCAGATAGAGGCAAAAGAACAACCAACTGGAATACATTGAAGTTCTTGCATACTGTGGGCGTGGTTGATAGGTATTTCTCCTTGCCCTTCTATGTCTGCTTCATGACCTTTCACTCGCACTGTAGTTATTTGCTTTACAGGGTTTTGTGCTTCCTGGTTTAGAGATTCATCATGCAAAACAATTCCTTCTCATTGAAGGACTGCATCATCTAACGTTGCTGTTAATATGTTACTTGTAGAAGTGTTTCTACACCGAAATGTCTGCACCTGGATTAAATTTCTGCAAAGAGTTTGTAACTCCATTGTTCAATGAGCCGAGCTCCTCAACTTGTATCTACATAGGAAATCTTGTGATGACTTGAGTGCTTCCTTTAACTAAGCTGCAGTAGAGGGATAAGGACACCTTGGTACATGCATAGCTACAAATGTGCAGAGCTGGTTCAAGCTTCTTGAAAAAGCAGGCTAAAGAGGACCCTGCTGCTGGAAATCATGGAAAGGACAGAGCAGGCCTAGTGGTTGGCAGAGATGGATGATATGAGGTGCTGCCTTCTGCTGTGGAGGGATGGGTGCTGCAGGAGTGGTAGCTGCTTTGTGCTTCCCAGCTCAAGCCAACTACCTGCCCTTTAGTTCAGCAGAGCTCTTCGTGATTTCAGCAAGAGCATCTTTTGCCTGTGTTTCCAGCTGGGCCTGCTGTCCTGCGACTGCTGAAGCAGGCATGTGGTCTGCCTTGGCGCTCTGCCTGGTACCTTGGTTATCTCAGCAGTCTTTGGTTTCTTGCACTGGTTACAACTGACAAGTCTTTAAAAGGAAACACATTTGTGAGGCTTTATCTTTGTTCTCTGTCCTATCTGTACAGCGTCTTGAAAGAGTTGAAGTGCCATCAAAGTTAGGGAGGTGTTCCTGAACACAAAATGAGAGCAGTATTGAGCTATATATATATTGTAACACTCTGCATTTCACAAGTGCCTGTTTTCTCAGCAGATGGCAATTATCTTTCACACCAGGCCAGGTTCATAAAACCCCCTTGGTAAAGGTCATCAGTTCAAAGGAGGAAAGAGGAAAACTCCCTTCCTCTTGAAATTTCAGATTTTTATAGTGGATAAAGGCTGGTCACAAGGAAAAGGGAGAAAGGGAAATTCTGGAGGACTTTTCTTGGAAGCAGAAGGGAAACTATTTGAAGCTCAAGAAACTGCTTTGAGCTGATGGGATTGTCAATAGAATGACTTTATCACTTTTGTTTAATGCCTTTTCTAGAAGGAAGTATAACACACTAATGCCAGAGAATTTCTATTCCCCAAAATTATTTTTCAGCTCAGTTCTGTGAAAGTAGGGAAAATCCTGACCTACAGATGTTTATTTTTGCTGGCAACAGTTGCCACCACCAGGCTCAAGAAGTACCAGTGGGTTTTCTGCATTGTGAGCCCTCTCTTCTCTTAGCTATATTTGATTTGTATATTGCAGAAAACACCTTTTTGCAAGACTAGCAGAATTATGTACATGTACCACTAAGATTCAGTATTTTATTCTTTTTTTCCATCAGACCTTTTGCTATACAATACATCCTCTCTGACTTGTAAGCCTACAATTATTTGGGCTTGTGTTTTCTGACAGGGGAGAAGAGAGTTGGATGAAGCATAAAGTTCAGAAAATAATTATGACCATCCTTTACACGGAGTCGTTAAGTATTCATTAATGCAGTGATTAGCCTCATTTACCTGTGAGGTTCATTAGTAGCCAACACAGTTGCAGTTGCTGCACAGGACAAGACACTGGAAATGGTGGGTCTGAAAATGCAAACTTAGGATGCCAATGTGAAAGGAGAGACCCGAGGTTAACTAAGGTTGATGTAACTTGCCTTGGCTCTTCCCCACAAAATGATGTTAACACATGACTGACCAAGCCTCTGCCAGACGCCTTGCTGAGGGCTTGTATGTCTAGAAGACAAACTTCATGACAATGGCCTCTCTGAGTGAGAGAAACCACCTGAATTACATAATGTATTTTTCTAAGATACAAAATGCAATTATGTTAATCATAAAGATTTTATAGCCCTTGAACAAATCCTGAGACCAGTCAAAGGTGTTAACTTGCTGGTATTGGAGCTACTGAATCAAAATGAGCTAGTCTGCATGAGACTGTCTGCTCTTTCTAGAAACGTGACTCTGCTAAAGCAAAAGTGGAGGTGCCTGGGTTTTATTTGTGGTTTGATGTCTTTTAATTGTTATAAACAGATCTGCAGCTGCAGTTTGTGAGAACTTCTTGAGGAGGGAGGAACTGTTAATAGCACAACTTTCCTTTGCAGCATACACTCAGTATCATCTATCTTCTAGCAGAGTATCTCTGATACTCCTGCATGTATTGATGGCACCTGGTGTTATGCAAGAAAAAAAAAATAGTCAGATAATTGTAGTGAATGTAAACAGCTAAGAAAAGGAAGAGCTATCTTCTCCAGCAGGTCATCTTGGCCTTCTCCATATAGCTACCCAGCACAAAATGTTAAGTACTCATGTGGTACTTGAACAGCTCTTAAACCAGTGGCAGAAATAAGACTGGCAGCTGCCAAATATTGCAGGAAGTTTCTAGTTGTATGGCTGTTACAAATATGAGTATGCTAATGTTGAACTTCCAGACATCAGAGATGGACAGACATAGAATCCTAAATAGAATCCCAGGTGTGGGAGAACTAGAGTTTTTGCTATAGATAAGAGAGATATTTATTGTCTGAAAGAGAGGTCTCGAACAATCAGTTTAAGTTGGAGAAAGAAGAGTGGGGAACATAAGTACTTCCTCCAGGCACTCTATTCTGTAATATTTCTCAATACTCTTAACTTCCAGATTGTGTTGTCAATATTCAGGTCCAGTTCAGCCAGAAGAGAAGGCTAAGGGGAGCTCTCACTGCTCTCTACAGCTGCCTGAAAGGAGGTTGGAATGAGGCTGGTGTCGATTTCTTCTCTCAAGTAACTGGTGATAGGATGAGAAGAAATGAGCTTAA
>VWYK01074326.1:19453-44444 GCA_013399775.1 Semnornis frantzii
AATGGTCTTTATTTTGCTTTTCTAAGGTGATACAATTTGGTGATTACTGGAGCTCTGGTAGCAAATCATCTCACTGCCTCAAAGGAAGCTTACTTCAATTGTGGCCATGTAACCCTTTCACCAGTTACTGTGTTTAATATCAGAGAGAGAGCATAATAACATGTCATCTGAAAGTAGGACACAGCTGGAAGGAAGCTGGAGATTTAATATCTGAAAGCGATTAGGTAGGGCCAAGCTTATGAATGCTACCAGATGTCTTGTGTTGTAATAGCATCTCATGGTCCCTTGGTAATGGACACCAAGGTCATGGTGAGGTTTCTGTAGAATGTCGCTTTAGGCTCAGAGCCACATCTAATGTAGCTTAGCAAGGAGCTGCTGCGTCAACTTTGTACACCTCTACTACAAAGGCAACCTGCTTGCTAGGCAGGCAAACTACATGCAGACTAGGAGAGCAATGCAAGGGAAACTGTTGTCACCTCTTTTCTGTAATCAGGAGCTCACCAGACTTGACCTTTCATAGTGTCAGGCATGCTGAACAGGATTTTTATACATTTATGCTGTTTTAAGCATGTTGGTAAGTAATGACTTGAAAAGAAAGAGGACCAGCTTGTGCAAGCTTTCAGGCTATGAAGGAGCAACCTGACCTCTCTGCAATTCTACACTTTCAGTGCAGGAAGTGTTAAAGTTTAGGTGAACTTAGTTTTACAATGTATTTTCAACTAGCCCCAAACTGGAAGTTGAGAGTGAAATGCATATCCCAAATAAGTCTTACAAGTTCAGCAGTGCACTGCACTGTCCTACAGTTTTGTTTAGATCTCTTTTCCCCATTGAGGGTATGAGCTTTGTGAATGGATTAGACTATCAGCCTTGCAAATGATAGGTATGTTCAGTTCAAACATATTTGCAATGAATGAGCTGATGTAATGCAAAACCCAGAAAATTTAAAGGAATTTAGTCCTTAGTGATGGGTCTTTGAACTGAGACCTTGGGTCTGCAAACCGCAAACAAGCACATGAAGCAGTTGCCTAGGTCACTGGTCTGCAAGGAGCAGCTAGAGTCTGAGGAAGCAGCAGCATCCAAAGTGGAAGAACTGGCAGCTGCTCTTTGAAGACAGGGTGGCAATAGAGAATTCTCCTCTGCAATCTTTACACCTTCCCATTCCTTACTCTTCCCCTTTGCTCTGTAGTGGCAGGAGGGACTGAACACTTCCCTTTCCATAACAGCAACATTCAGCTTCCCTACTGCTGTTGAAAAGTCTGAATGGCTGAAGCACTCATGTGACACGTCATCTCCCATCTCCCTTGTATGCCTTCTCTTTCCCTTCCATTGACTAACACGTGGAATACTTTCTGACAGTATCTCACATCAGGGCCTTTCTGGTAGGACGATCCAGGCCCAATAGCTGCTTCTTCAAGGGCTGAAGACCCACTGGTTGTGATCTAGTAGCTCTGGATAGCTGGAACTGCTGATTTGGTCTCTACTGTGTTATAACAAACATACAAGCTCTTCTGCACAATAACAGGTGTCAGCGACACACATTTTGACATCCTTCAGGCTCCTGGCTGAAGTTGTGCAGAAGTGATGCAGTGTAAAGCACACAACTGTACCTTAGTTTTCCAAAAGTGTTAAAAATAAAGATGTGAGTGGAAATATCTGAAAATATTGCCTCACAACTCTGTGTCCTTGTGTACCTTATCCAAGAATGTCAGAACCAACATAACATGGGAGGCCATCTAAAACTGAGCAGATGGTTATGACTCTGCAGCTGCAGGGCCAGTCTTCTCAAATGTTTCTCTGTCCACATATCCTAGAGCCATCTTTCTGTCACCCCTTTAATGATCTCTTAAGATGCATATTTACCCAAATCAAGATCTTAGCTTTCTGTCATGTCTTATACACATTCTGGGGACTGCAGACACCAGTGAAATAGTTCTGCTTTCTGGGGGAGCATGACATGCAAGATACCAACTGAAGGGACTGTGCTTCTGTATACGTGAGAGATCATTGTTTGTCTTTGGGTCTCTCTAAGTGAAACCTATTAGACTTGTTTAAAACCTACTTTATTAATTTCCTTCAGAAGATCAATTTATAAGTAAAGGCTAAACTCCCTTAAAGTAGTGTTTACCCATGTGTAGAGTATAAAGACAGGATCATATCTCGTTAGATTCTCTGGCATCTTGTGGCTATCTTATTAGGATTAAAGAGTTGTCCAGTCTTTCACGTCTCAAAGTACTTGAGAGTGTTTTTCTAATACAGCCAGTCTTTCCTAAAACAGTAGTATTCAATGCATAGCAGTTACTGCTAGAGTAGAGCATTTTCTGCTTTGCCATCAGATTCTAGGGAAGTAGACACTTGTAGGGAGATATCTAACAAAGCTGTAGCCGGGAGGATTTTTTTCACTGTAGTATGTTGCTGGTTTTCGTTCTTGACAAATGTAGCAACTGAGTGAGCTTTCCTACTGTTGCTAAGAGGGGGTATGCTGCCTTAGCCACAACTGGGCTACTTGAATCCACACCCTCTTGCCACTAACACTTTATGAAAACACATCTTATGGAGATGACCTAAGCCATCTGTGTATTTGTGGTAATGTATGAGAAGACTCAGGCCTCAGAAATGACTAAGCTTGGCATCAACAAACATCAGTCAATTTCCATTCTCATTGAATGCATCAACTCTCTTTACTAGTGAGCAAATGCAAATGGGAGAGGGAATCCTCTCTTTCTAAGTCAAACTTTCTGTATAGTTTTGATGCCAATGTGGAGATCACCTACTGCTTACTCAGCCTGCATTCTTCTAATTTCAACTGGGGATGTGGCTTGCAGCGTAACCTACTGCCTATGTAACTCTCATAGAAAAAGGGATATGCTGTCCTCAGCTAAAGGAAGGTGCAAAGTGCTAATTGATTAGATATGTCATTGTGCTTTACTTTACCCACAGCTGCCAAAAATCTTGACTCATTATAATGCGAGCAAACAAAATATTTTGTTTTGCCCTATTAAATGACATTAAACATGGCTGCCTGTTTTGTATACATGAGAATGTGTAATGGAGCAAGCTTTTATTTTCTCCCCTTGTTGACACATTCGTGGAGAGTTAACTAATAATTAAGTGTGATTGGTACTGTGCTTTAGCTGATAACTGTTAAAGTAGAGGCTTATGACTTGAACACACTGGAGAAATCATTGATAAAAAACATTCAAGGTATGTAAACTTTAAATGCCCTAATTTTGAAGTACTCCCTCTGAGCATAATCTATGATGACTAATGTTTTCTATGAAGAAATTCAAAGATCTCCCAGCCAAACCTGCCATACAACCTTGACAGTTCTTTAATTTGATATTTTGCTTTTGGTTTGAGACTATTAAGGCTTCATCCAGACTGTAGTGCAGCCACATCCAGGTACTATAAAGGGTTTCTGTGTTCAGCAAGATGCTGCTGCACTCCTTGGCTATAATGGACCCTAATTGTGTGCTCAAGAGTGCTGGTTTCCCCAGAGTATGCTTTTTGGGTGGAAGATGATGCGCTAGGACAAATGAATACACTCTGTTCTGCTTCATTGCTCTATGAGGAGCAAAGAAATGGAGTAGGTAGTAAAATGACTGTTACAGGGATTTACATCTTTATCACAGATGAAATGTTGACGCCTGACTCTAGTTTTGCAGTTATTTCCCAGCCCATCTTTCAGAGGAGACTTTTTCAGGAAAACATTTTAGCCTCAGAATTGTTGTTTGTTTTGTTTGTTTTGGTGGTTGTTATGGGTAGATTTTTTTAAATTGTTGTTGGGGATTTTTTTCTTCCTTCTGTCCCAGCAGAGGCCTTGGAAAACACAAGAGATGCAGCACAACATGGGTACTTGAGACCTCTCGTTCCTATCCTCTGAACTACATTTTGCAATCTTGTTAGGCAAGATTCCTTTCTCTAAATTAAAAAAACAAAAAACCAAAACCAAACAAACAAAAACCCCACCCCAAAACAAAAAAACCCACGCTGTAGAAATAAACACAAATTTTGTGATAGGAGACAGTAGAAACTCTAATAGCTTCTACTCTACAAATCCTAGTGCACAAGGGCTTCAAATTCCTCAAGTCATACTCTGCTTTCAAAACTGTCTTGGAGATAAAATCTCCACTGCAGTGGCTGCAGGATGTGCAGATGCCTGAGCCAGCTGTTAAGCAACTGTTCATTTTGGCAGCAGATGAGAGGTGCATGGCAGCACAGGAGTTGAAGTGGGCAGCATCGAGTGGTGCTGCAGCTGGGTGTGCAGTGTTTGGCATGGGCTAGCCACGCTCCAGGTGTAATTCTGCCAGCTGCAAGGACAATTTAGTGTGCAGCCTGAGTAGTCAGAAGCGTTGTTGAAGAGTGCTTGAGAGTGAATTCACCATGGAATGGCCCTTGCTGGGTATGCAGTACAGCTGGAGAAGTGGTGATGTTCCCTTTTATCATCTCCTCTCGGGTTTCACAAATGTTTCCCTTCCCCACTCTCCAACTTAGGAAGTCCTGAATATGTATTTCTGATGGGTGGAGGGGAAGAATGTGACTATTAGCTAGATTACTTCATCATAGCATATAAGAGATATGTCCTTCTCTGGATAGTACACTTGGGCAAGAGGAAATTATCATCTCTCAGGAGGAAGAGTTCATGTTAACTGCAAAATAAGTGTGTTCTGGGTGCAGTTGATGGTTGTTTGCACTGTTTGTGCAGTGGGGATGGAGGTGAGACAAATCTCAGCTCCTCCAAAGCTGGGTAGCTGGCATATGCTCAGTCTGCAAATAGACCCAATAGTCAGTTTGCATGCATGGAAGGGTACAGAAGTCAAAATGCATCAAATCCCTATAGGCTTTGTAAATCTATTCATTAAAAAGAGCAACTAGGCTTAAACTGGACTGCCTCAGTAAGGAAAATGTGGGGAATTCTGGATGCTTTTCCCTTTCCCAATGTCAAAAGAAAATTATTGTTTCCAGAAATGATGGCAAGAATCTTCTTGGCTTTTAGCTCAGCTCTCTGGCTGTAGTGACAGGTGATGTCACTCTGGCAAGATTACTGAGAAAGGGGCTGAAAGCGAGTTTACTTTTACAACAAAGTTCTGCTTTGGAACTTGGAGCACGTGGTAATGGTAATGTAGAATATGGGGAAATTCAGATGTCAGGAAATGGCATCTGCAAAGCCAGAGGTGAAAAGGTTATACTTCAAACACATTTAGTTGAGAAATACACTTGGACTCTACAACTATCTAATGTACTTTTATTCATAAACTAAAGGGGAAAAAACAAACAAACAAAAACAACCAACCAAAAAAAAAACCAAACAACCAAACCCACCAAAACAAGCAAATAAGTCTCCTTCATCTTGTTGTACCTAGTCTTTCCAGTGGACTTGCAAAGAAATTAAGTGAAATAAAACAATGCAGAAAAGTGCACAATAATATATGCACAAGAAAGTGTAAGAAGAAAAATACTTCTATGCAAAACCTGGTTGTAGAAAGCATTTTTGAAAATTAAAAAATCTTCAGTGTTCTCTGGATGAATAATTTGCCCGTCTTCTCTATCTTCCCCACTCCTATTAAAGCTGCACTTTTCAGTTACACCAGAAAAAAGCTGAACTACACTAGTCACCAGCACTCCTTGTTGATAGGACAAAAGCAAATTTGGAAGGAACTTTTGGTAAACTGCAGTAACTAAAACTAAAATACTTGAATCCTTGCAAATGACAGTGAGTCCTGTGGTGTCATTCCCTGCACACTCTCAGGATGCTACTGTGTGCTCTTTACTGTTACACTGTTATGTAATACTGACTGCTCAGCAGGTGAGCAGGGTGCCTGAGATCTGTAGTACAGCTCTGCTTTCTGGGCTAGGTTGCTATATGGATCCTATAGTTGTAGGTTTTGGTGTTGGTTCTTTATGATTTCGCATATCTCTGCAAATGACACTTTACTCTTCTTGAAATCTTGCTTGCTCACTGTCTTTCAAGTTTCTTGCTTGAAAGGAAACAGTTGAGCCACTTCCACTAAGAGTAAAGGGTTCAGAGGGTGTCATAAAATATGTGAGGAGCATTTCCCAGTATTTAAGCACAAGGCTGGCAATGTGGGTTTGAGGCCTTCCTTTCTACACAAACTTGCTAGGAGATGGACACCGAGTAGCTGAAGTAGTATCTATGGCCAAAGGTGTTATGTTGTAACTAGTAAAGCTGTGGTGAGTTGAGTGTTGGTGCTGTCCCCAGGGGACTTTTGTTTTTAGTGTCCTATCTGTGTGCTACCTTTTCTTTTTCCTGTAGTTGTTTCAAAAGCAAAAGTAAGCAAAGAAAATGCAGCTTTATGACAGCTGACTCTGGGATGTTAGCAAATTTTAAGTTAGAGTATGGTGACCTTTCTAGTAAGAAGTTACATAATTTAACATGCACAAACACAAATCAAGTTTTCCTATGTCTTGAAACAGGAAAGACTAAGGGATAGAATTTTTCTTCCTTCAGTGTTATTGGGCATCTCCTTGAAGATGCTGTCCTAGTATCAGCAATCACTTTATTCTGTTACAGATTAATTCAGCAACTGGCATAGGAAAGGACTAGTTAAAAAAGCCTTGTGGTTGAAATGGGGGTTTAGGAAAAAAAAAAAATACAGAGACAATGAGAAAGGCAGAGAAGAGAACAAATAAATCTGTAATTAGCTGCAGCCATAACATGGAGATTGCTTTTAGTGATGTTAAAGGTGGATGTAGTTCTACTTGTTCTGTGCTCCGTTAGAAGGAAAATGTAGTAAAAACTACCCTAATTAAAAAAAAAAAAATCCTAATTAAAAAAACTCTACTGTCAAAACCATCCTCTCCTTTCTTCACTTCCCCGGCAATAAACCCAACTGAAAAACTCAATCCAGAGTGAGTTCTGGTATGCCTTTCCTATATGTCATAGGTGATAAGATTGCCTTGGGCTAGGGCTGAGCAGCTGAGGATGCCCACACAGTTCCCTGCTATAGTTATTTGAGCTCCTCTCCCAGACCAGCAGCAGCAGAGCCCTGTGAAGCCTGTTGGGAAGCTGCAATTAGTTAACTGCATCAGCACAGGGAATTCATGCCAATGCAAGACTGCACCAAGATAGCAGACCCTGTTAGCACAGGTACTTCTGCACCACGCCTCGCTGGCGTGTGGTTAGGATGTGCCTGAAGATGCTGAGATGCCATTTTAAAGACATATGTGAAGACATGAACTGGCAATTAATGACTGGAAGTGTCTGAGGATCAGGTTGCTTTGGAAAACCTGAGCACAGGTATATCTACAGTGTATATGCATCTCTGTATGCCTCTGAAAAATTAAGTGTTCAGTGAGAGATTTCATTGAGTACATATATTCACATTCTGTATGTGTGTGGAGATATTTACTGGACTGTGGCAGAAATATTTCGTTGTTCAAAGGACATTTCATATTTTATCACTCCCTCCTCCTTTTTTCTCTCACCTGTTAAAACTAGACTCTCTCAATTAACATGTCTGCAATGTCCTTTTGCCTGGACTGGACTGCCACCTTCTATGTGTGTTTAAGAATGTTCAGCTTCTGTGGGGGGCAGTTGTTTCTATTGCTCCCACTCAGGATGAGACTAAAGCTAAGTAGCACAGTTCAGAAAAGGGATGTAAGTAGAGATGTAAGAAATTAGAACCAAGTCAACTTTTCTGATGGATTCTTAATTAATATCGTTCTTATGACCAATCTAAATCTACCCTATTTCCATTAAAAAAAAACACTGCCCCTTGTCCTGCCACTATAGACCCTGGTAAGAAGTCTCTTCCCATATTTCTTACATGTGACTTTAATTAAAAGCTGCATTAGGATCTCCCTGGAGCCTTTGTTTTAGCACAACCCTAACTTTCAGCCTTTCTTCAAAGGAGAGGTCTTCCAGCACTGACCACTTCTGTAGTTGTAGACCTTCTCTGGACCTGCTCCAATAGTTCAATGTCTGTCTTGTGCTAGCAGCAAATATAGATGCCATCTATAATGATAATATGGGACAAGTCAGCAAGGTTCCTGAAGAGTTGAACGCATTGTTGCATGTGTGGTATTGTGGTGTTGGTGGGTTTTTTGTTTGGTTTGGGGTTTGTGGTGGTGGTGGTGGTGTGGTGGTGTTTATTTTTTAAGAGGAAAATCCTCTACTACTGCCCCATAGTAGCTTCTCTGGCACACAAAATGTCAAGAAGTGGTAACTGTTCCACCACAATATCAGTCTCCTGAATGTAGTGCAGACATCTGCATGATCTTATTTTAGTGCTTTCGTAACTGCAGACAGTGTATTGGAGTCTTCTTTTGGTTTTGTAGTGCTCATCTTGGCAAATATTTCAGTAGCCTAGTCTGCATTACAAGAAGAGGGCTTGGAGCTGAAAGTTTTCCATCCTCTCTCTTTTTCTAGAAATAACTAACTCTTCTAGAAGGAAAAACATATGCTGATCTCTGGCTTTACTTTGCTTACACTTGTATTATCAGATTAAACTCAAAGCAATAGCAAGCTTTTTGATTTTTGTAAGAACTGAAATCTATAGCTGTAAGGTCTCACTGCTCACTCAGGATACGGTTTTAGTCAAATGCTAAAATACTTCTGTCAACTTAATCTACAGAAAGGCAAAATTATCCATCATGAGTTGGCTCTTGAGGGGCTTGAGTTTCAAGCTCACATAGAAGCATGAGAGTTTTGCTTCATACCATCAGCTGCTTTGTGCTTTTCCAGGATGATTTTCCTTTACTCTATCCTAAGACCCCACAGAGTACCATGTTCAGCTCTGGGGACCTCAACATAAGAAAGACAGTAAGCTGTAGGAGGAAGTTCAGAAGACAACCATGAAGATGATCAGAGGGCTGGAGCACCTCCCCTGTGAGGATAGGCTGATATTTGGGATTGTTCAGCCTAGGGGGTGAAAAAAAGTCTGAGGAGACCTTATAGCAGCCTTCCAGTATGTAAAAAGGGTCTACAGAAAAGCTGAAGAAGGACTTTTCACAGGGGCTTATAGTGACAGGACAAGGAGTGACTGCTTTAAGCTGAAAAACAGTAGGTTTAGATTAGATGCAAGGAAGGTCTTTACTGTGATGGTGGTGAACAGGTTGTCCAGAGAAGGAATGGATGCCGCTTCCTTGGAAGTGTCTGAGGTCAGTTTGGATGGGGCTTTGAGTAACCTGTTCTAACGGAAGTTGTGCCTGTCCATGGCAGGAGTGTTGGAACTGGATGATCTTTAAGAGCTTTCCAACCATTCTATGAAATACCCTACAGCAGAGACTGCTGACTGCATGTGGGTTTATTACTTATGTAATATAAACCTTCCATCAAAACTCAAAGACAAGAAGTTAATCTGAAACCTACATGTGCAAGAGTATATTGTTATCTCGTTTTTCAAAGTCCATGTTCCTTTGTAACAGGAAAACACAGTGACTCATGACTTGGGCAAATCCTTCTGTGCAATTCTTTGCCTTCTCTTTTCTTTTCATATTTGATTTCTTTGCTAGCTGCAAACTGAGACCTGGGAGTTTGTGCAGCACTGACTTTGTGACCGTGTGTGTGCTACTTAGCGCAATGAAGCTCCTTGTGTAGAGGTTTTTAGCTGCCGTTGCACGCTGTCAGTTTGTAAACAGTGACCATTCAGAACCCGAGTAGCTAAGCAGAGTTTCGGGTTTTGGTGTGAGTAGTAAGCTGGATGTTTTGTCTGAGCCATTTATCTTACTCAGCTGGCGCATTGGGGCACCAAGTGCCTGTGTTTGTTTTCAGCCCAGTGTTAATTCTCTGACTTGCGCTAAACTGGAACTCGCAATTTGGTCATTTCTATTAGCACTTCGGTTCAAGGACTCAGGAAAAGCAAAAGCTTAAAGAGTAGAAATAAAGGCAAAACAGTATTTGGTGAGAAAATTAGTTGAGGGTGCTTTTTGGAGTGGCGAGTGAAAGCTGCCTGTTGTTTTACGGATAGCCTGAGACTCACTTCTCGTTTTGCAGCCGAAGTGCTCCCCACCTGGCAGTCAGAGGAGTGGAGTTAGAGAGCTGAAACGTTTTAACCAGGAAACCTTTCAGCCGGTGTCTTTTCTCTCCAGCTAGCTGCCACTTAAAACAAAGAAAAACAACCAAACTCGGCTTTTCTTTTTCATTTTTCCCGTGTCCACATCTGAAGCAATTCCAAAAGAGTTTAGTCAGAAACTCATCACCCAGATACTGCAGTTTTAGCACTTTTTAGTATAAGATAGAAAACTTTGATCTCTTACCTATGTGGAATCTCTCAGTTTCTTGTATGAATGTGCCGAGATTCAAACACGCTGCTGTGAGGAACTGGTGCCTTGAATGAGGAAATGCTGGTGCTAGTGCAGGACAGGATGTGGAGCTCGATGAGTCAGATCACAAGGGCTGCGTTTCTTGACGAGCTGAGGAATCAGAGGACTTACTGATGGTGCTCGCTGTAACGTGCTCAGCTGACGTAAGGACTTGCTGTCTACCACTTTAGCCAAAGAAGAAAGCTCAGGAGCATTCACTATCTCATCTCTTAACTATCCCCGAACTTTAGCTATTTATGATCATGCAATATTCTGGTAGTGCAGTGCTTTCCAGGAGGACTGTCTGCCTATGGCTGACAAAACATGTTCCTGTCAAGAAGCATTTCTTTGCATGAATGTGCCACCTGAAGATGTTCAGGGTAAAGATTTTGGTAATGCCTCTGAAGCAACTTTTGTCTCTCAGCACAAGCAGGCCCTTGGGATTTTGCTTGCTTCTTTCCATTAGGAAAACTATATAAAAAACCAAACCAACCAACAACCCCACAAAAAACCCTCAAAACCAAATGAACAAAAATAACAAACCCCCCCAAACCTCCACAACCCCAATATATATCTTTCTACAATTATTTGTAACTGACATTGATGTACTTAGTGTCCTGTACACCTGAACATGGGAGCTACCACCATGCCTCTCCAAACTCTGTATTGTCAAAAAGCTATTTCTTCTTTGCTGTACAAGCAAGCACTGTTCTTTCACTGGCTCTCTGCTTTTGGTGTGCAGCTACTGAGCAATGTTTAGCCCTAAAGTTTTCAGACAACTGAGGCAGAAACCTTTCTCTTTCTCCTTGGAAGAACTCTTGTTTGCATCTTGCTGAGGTGTTGCCTTCAGTATGAGTACCTGGTGTGCTCCACTATGTAATTTTATACAGGAATTTAACTTTTCTTTCTACGGGCATTTGCTTCCATGGCTTTTGCTTCGCTGGGATTTTGTTGCACATAGTTGGATAATTGCACACATGCATCAGAAATGGAAAAATATACTAGGTGGATTACATTCAGCTCTTGTCTTTACTAGTTTCTGGGGAGGCTCTTTCACATTGAGTTGAATCCTCCCTTTGCTTTAAGAAGTGTGTGTGTGAACGTGCACCTATAATGTGCTTTTAGTGTTGAACTTTTCATTTACATAAACGTGCCATAAAAGGCATATCAATTGGTTAAAAAGACTTAGAATCCCAAACACTTTTCTTAACTTCTCTACTTATTCTTCCCCTGCTTGGGTTAAGAAGACACACTCCCTTTTCTCACCCTGTTGCTATTCTTCTGTCTTGCAGAAGATGGTAAATCTGGACTGCTAATAATACATTCATTCGAAACTGCTCAATGTACAAAACAGTCATCCGAAGACCATTCTGTGGTTGTGTGGCTGGAGGACATGGCCATAGAGCTAGTATCCAAATTGATTTTTCTGTGATAAAAGCAAACCCTGCTGGTCTTTGACAGCTCACTAGGATAAACCACAATAACATGTACAGAGAGTGTGGTTATGGTTTTGGTTTGGTGTTGTCATTTGTGTGTTTTTGTCCAGGCTTACTAATTGCTCACAAGCCAGAAGGGAGGTACAGTGGCTCCTTGATGTTCCACTATCCTGAGTGTATATATTTAAATATGAAATATAATGAGAACTCAGCAGAAGTGCTGCAGTGGCTTATCACAGAATGTTAGGTCTACCATCCCTTCCAAAGCAGGGAGTTACCTAGGGCAGGCTGCGCAGGAATGCAAAAAGGCAGGTTTTGAAAGTCTCCAGAGAAGGAGACTCCATAATCTTTAGGCAATGTGTTTCAGTACTTGGTCACCCTCACTATAAAGAAGTCTCCTCATGTNATTTTCACTCTACTTTTCTCAGTCTACTTTTCTTCCTATTCTCTCTCCCCTCTGTTTGCTGTGTCCTTCATATTTACTCAAAAGCTTCCAAAAGAAGCAAAATACAGTCTACTTTTCCATAGAATACAGCAGTCCATTTAAAATAACTTCCTATTTTTGTTACACAACAACTGCCTACACATCTGCTAATTCACACACTTAACCAAATGCTTTCCAAAGCTGTAGCTAGACTATTTTCATAGCATATAGGTGGACAGATAGAAGAAGAGAGGCTTTATATAGTTTACTTTCCAATATTTAGAACTAGATGATATTTAAGGTNTCATCCCCTAGTCATCCTTGTAGCTCTCTGTTAGAGTCTCTCCAGCAGGTCCCTGTCTGTCTCTTGAACTGGAGAGCCCAAAACTGGATACAGTATTTCAGGCGTGGTCTCACTAAGGCAAAGTAGAGGGGGAGGGGAATCTCAGTAAAGACTGAGACATTCAGTAGCTTATCTTTTTTGATGTCCTGTGTAACCAGGTTCCCCATCTCCAGCAGTGGGCCCACAATTTCCCTAGCCTTCCTTTTGCCCTCTCTCTGTCTACAGAAACCTTTCTTGTTGTCTTTGACATCCTTAACTGGATTCAGTTTTAGGTGGCCCGTAGCTTTCTTAACAATATTTCTGCATGCTCAGACAGTGCTTCTTTGATCCTCTTAGGCAACCCATACTTGTTTTCACTGTCTGTGTGCTTCATTGTATTTGAGCTTTGACAGAAGCTACCTCTTCATATACACAGGAATCTTGGCGTTTTTCCTGACTTTCCTGCTTGTTGGGACCAAAAACAGAATGTATATATGTTGACACAAGCTACCAAGCCAACAGTAAATGTTTAAGCTGATGGATGCACTAAAGGCCATTGCCTAATGCCTTGCTGAATCCCCGCNTACACAACAACTGCCTACACATCTGCTAATTCACACACTTAACCAAATGCTTTCCAAAGCTCTAGCTAGACTATTTTCATAGCATATAGGTGGACAGATAGAAGAAGAGAGGCTTTATATAGTTTACTTTCCAATATTTAGAACTAGATGATATTTAAGGTCCCTTCCAACCTAAACCATTCTATGAATCTGGAATATAAACTTGGTTTCAAGTAAGTACTGCTGTAGACAGGACAAGGAACCTGTGTAATCTCCTTCAGTCCTACATTAGCAGATTGTAACCTTGTGATGTTCCTCTTTTAGTTGTATTTTTCCCTCCCTTTGTGTTCATAATCAGAATGGCTTCTGACCCTCATAGCAGAAGACTCCAAAGAAGTGAGTGTCTCTCTCTCTCTCTTTTTACTGTATCCATCACTGTCATTGCTGACCTTACCTGACATTATCAATAAATTTGAAATTTTTCTCTTCCCTCAACTCCCCTACTGTTATCAATTGAAGCAGATAATGCAAACAGTCTTAATCAGGCTCAGTTCAGACAAAAAACGCAAACTCCATTAGTCACTATTCTCAGAAGACAGAAAGGTCTTTTGTGGGTAGATAGGCCAGCTGTAGCTTGTCTTTTCTATACTATCTACTTGACTTTGCTAAACCTTACCTCCTTTTCAGTCTGGTTGGAAACTAAAAGGGTATTTACATCAGGCTGGCGTGCACTTGAGATCTGTGTGCTTTGTCATTCTGGGGTTGACTGTAGACTGAGGCTTTACTGTCTCTGAGAAACATTCCCAGTTGTGGCTGGTCTCATTTGGTTCTGCTCATTGGAGGTTATCTCTCTCCATTCATATTACATGACTGGGACTCTGAATCCAGAGTAAGAGTAGATGCAGAGATGCAAGAAAATGATGAGTGTTCATTCTGACTTTTGAACCACTTCAGCAACAGGTAGGGTCCTCTCATGGCACAACTGGAGTTGTAAAAGCTCAAGAGGCACATTCATTTGCAAATGAAGAGGCAGCATTCATCAGCATTCCTATCAGAGATGAGAAATGTTCTTTCAAATTCTGGCAACAGGACATACTTGGCAAGAAATGTGCATACATGGCTGAGCCTTAATGAACCAGATGTACAAACAGAAATGGGAACAAAAAATCAGCTCAACTGTGAGAAAAGAATGAGAGTGGAGCTGATGTTTCTGCCAGCCTAATCCCTTGAGAAACAGTTTCCTGACCAGCTGATTAGCTGCTTGCTCCCTTCTGAAGTAACTTTTTTCCTTTTTCTTTTTTTAATTTTTTTTAATTTTTTTTTTTTTTAATTTTTATATATACACCTACCCTGAAGCAGGTGGCTACCCAAGTGCTTAGGATTTTGGACGCTCAGGATGGAGGAGGATTTGTGTTTTTTCTGCAGAGGTTTCCATGTTTGTCACAAGTTCTGAGCTTTCGCAGGAAATAGCAGCAAGCTAAGGGACACTCTGAAGACATAAATTGATCCACCTCTCTGTTTTTTCTCCAGGCGTAGGGTAGAATATTTTGCTCAGAAGGGACCTACAATGATCATTTAGTTCAACTCCTTGTGACTGCTCCAGGGCTGACCAAAGGTCAAAGCATGTTAATGGCATTGCCCAAATGACTCTTAAACACTGCCAGGCTTAGGACATCAACCACTTCTTCTAGGAAGCATGTTCCAGTGTTTGACCACTCTCTTAGTAAGGAAATATTTCCTTGTGTTGAGTCTGAACCTCTCCTAGGATCATAGAATATTTTGAACTGGAAAGATTAAGTCCTGCTCTTCACAGGACTACCTAAAATGAAACCATATTACTAAGAGTGCCACCCACATGTTTCTTGAACTCTGACAGGCATAGTGCCATGACCACTTCTCTAGTGCAATTTTGAACCATTCCCACACGTCCTGTCACACGATGCCAGGGAGAAGAGATAAGCACCTCCCTCTCCGCTTTCCATTCTAACAAAGATGTAGGCAGTAGAGAGGTCATCTCTCAGTCCCCTTTTCTCTAAATCAGACAAAATGGTGTGGGCTAGCCTGCTTGGTTAGATGAGCAGGGCAGGGGCTGAGTAGGTTGGGCAAGGATGCCTACGTCTGCTGCAGCAAGGGGAACCTGACTGATGCTTGGCAGATACTTGTGGTGAGCAAACTGTCGTCACAGGCTTGACTCACTCCACCCTCTCCACCACGCCAGTTATATATTGAACTTCCCAGCTTTCCTGGTGCTGCTGCCCCATCTCTAAAGCCTCTGGGTGATTCACTGAATTTTGTTATGTTTCATCTCTGCGTTGGACTCTGGCACATCTCAAAGAGTATAAATCTGTGTTATCTGTCTTTTCCACAGATGCTTTCCTCCATTGCTACATTACAGCCATTGTTACACTGTCTTATCCTGTGCTGCCCAGAACAGGGCTGATGAGACTGCCCAAGGTGGAAAGCTGAATGATGGTGTGGAATCTGGTCTTGTTCCTGGGGCCGGCTCAGTAATGGCAGGGAGAGGGCTCTCCACTGTCTAGAGTGCCTAGGTGAGCACACCATCTTCTGATGGGTATTTCATATTCCAACCAGCTATCCATCAGAGAGATGTACTTGAGAGGTTCATCATAGTCGCAGGAAGGCTGTTTGCAGTCCTTCAGAGATGCAATTGCTTAGAATTGCTAGTTATAGGAGTAGTGCTTTTATTCAAGCATGACAGGGAAACCACATAATCAAAATCAAAGGCCCTACAACTTGATTTATGCAACCCTCTATATGCTGTGTGGTATCTTGTGCAAGTTTTGCCAAACCTAATATGTATATTTCTAAACACAAGTAATTAAATTCTTGCATCTAAGAGCACACTTCTCCATGGGTGATACTCTAGATCTCATTTTTGGGTTCCTAAAGTGCCACTCTCTACCATGGAAGAGGAGCTGCCTGGGGCATTCCTATGGTTCAGGTTTTGGACTGCTTTCCAGGAAAGCTTTCAGCTCTTCATTCTTCTAAATCTGTTTTATTGCTTGCCTGATGATTTGTCTGCATGCCAACCTTAAGACATGTCTACCATCTGTATCTTAAGCAGCTGCTGCCAGCCACAGCATCTTGAGTATTCTTGAGCCTTGTTTCCCTTGTGCAAGGCATGGCTATATAAATCATCATGCTTTTCTTCAGGCATGCAAATATTTTTTTACTTTGATGCCTGTGACACCTTGGCTCGCATCCTCCCTGAGGGAGAGATGTCTTCCAGGGTTGACTGAACCATGTGTTGGGACAAAATGTCCTACTTTATCTCTTTATGCAGCACAACTTCTGCTCTTGCAGTGGTCATGGCCATGCTGGAAGCACTCCCCTTCTCTGCAGGATGCTCCAGTTGTGGGGGCAAAGGAACTCCCATTTTCCATCTTGATGAAAACTGACCTTTGCTGAATATAGTGCTGCAGCTCCAGTCACTCCTTATTTCCCCCACAGAGGCTTCTTGTTTCTGGAAGGTTATGCCCTGTGGATACTGGTAGCAATGAAGTGCCTATTTTGCAGGTGCTATCTGCAGTTCTTTACAATTCTCTAGGAAAACTGTCAGACATTGGTCTAACAGTCAGTTTAATAGTCAGTTTATTTTGGCAACTGCTGCTGTGCTGTGAGTGTCCATGGGCCCTTGTAGCCCAACACATTCTCCATGGCTGTGGCTCATGCAAAGACCAAAGTAAGCAAAGACTTTGTGACTGCAGAAGCATTTGTCAATAACTTCAGATCTCTCTATGACCTTCACCTAGAAACACACTATTGATGTTTAGCTAAGTTTCATGAGAAGCAGCAGACTTTTTCCAAGTGTGAAAATTCAGGTAGACTTTAATAACTATTATTATAATTAAGTTTTGCCAACCTGTGGGGTGCAGCATGTCAAGGAGATGAAACAAGCATGTGTTGCTTCAGCAGTGAATAGTGACACTAGCTTTGGTATGTTGGAATCAGAGGGCAGATAGGATCCCAGTCTTCCCTCCCTGAAAAGTAAACAGTGTGAATGAAAGCAGTGACGTTGGGGTTGTTTGCGTTCGGAGTGGGGTAGTCTTGCCACTCAGATAAGGATGTTTGTTTTGCTGGAGCCACGCTTCTTTTCTCGCTCATCTTGCAAAACCTGATCTGTTTTTGGTGTGCTACCCCATTGCAATTTGTCTGTTCAAATACACTTTGTGCTGCTCTGTTGTGCTCACCTCTGTGCAATTACACTGACTGCTTGCGTGGAGCTTCCAGTCAGCAGAGATGCATTACAGAGTTATTTATCTGCAGATTGAGTGCTCTAACACAGCACCTAGGTGTGCAATGATTAAGATTATAGTATGCTTTGTAAAATGTGTCATGAATGATGCATGACAGTGCTGTGTTGTAAAGCCAGACTTCCATAGGAGAGGGTTAGGATCCACTTCCAGCTTCTAACCAAACTTCTTAATCTGATTTTTTTTTTTTTTACTAGGTCCATAAATTAGGTGGTTTCTTCCTAGCTTGTCTGGAGCAGCATTACCTAGAGACTAAACCAAAACAACACTCCTTTCCTCACCTGTCTTCAAACCTCACCCCAAAGGCTTCTCAAAAGTATGCAGGTGAGGGGCACACCTCTATTTCTGCAATTGGACAGGGCTGTGAGGTGCTCAAGCCTGAGCACCTGTGACCTGGGGACAATAAAACCAGTTTTAATGGAAAAAATGGTTCATACCAGCAGTGATATTTGAAGTAGAATGCCTGTTGTCATTTCCCAAGTCTTGAAGGCCCAGCAATGCAGTAAATGCACCTACAGATACTGGTGGGTTACTTTTGCGAGGTTTTCTGAGGAACAGTTTATTGTTTGTTTAGAAATAATTTTCCGTCCAGATCTGTTGTGATGCAATAGGAATTGCTCAAAAGTGAAGCTAAAACACATTGCATGAAGCCTGTCGGCAGTTGCTGCATTGCCAAAAACACTAAGGAAAGGCACTGGCTCACTGTGCACAGCCTTGTAGGTTTTGTGGTTGGTAATTCTAGCCAGACCACATGCTTCTGAAGAGGAACCCATATGAAGGGCCAGGGTTTTTTTTTTTTTTTTTATTTTGTTTTTTTNGGATTAAACATTACCAAGTTGCAGGCTGGGTTTTTTTTTTTTTTTTTTTTTTGTTTTTTTTTTTTTTTTTTTTTTTTTTTTAATAAAAAGTTAACATTTCCCATGCAGAGTTTCATAGTTTCATCTCGGGAGGGATGGTGAAGCATCACTGGGCTGGAGCAGACTAAAAGACATTTTTGTTGTTGTTCTGTTGTTTCTTCTTCCTTCTCTCAGCTGGATAAGATTGTTCTACGAGAAATACCTCAACAGGCAGCCATCTGCCTCATGTAGGCATGTAAAATTCAGCTTAAACCCCCCAAAATCTTTAGTCAAACAGATGTGTGGACTTTGTGGTTTTTATTCTTTTGCTTTTTGCCAATTGAAGGCACTCCTCAGATCTGAACTATGTCTTGGCATGCTAAGACTCCTGACAGAGTCTCTCATGAGCAAAGACCTGGCATAGTGGCTCACCCTGGCTAAGAATCTCTGAAGATCCACCTGTTTACATAACTACTTTCTCTCCTTTTCCAGTCTTTCAGTTTCTGGGTGTGGTTTTTGCGTGAGCTGGTGCTAGGGGCCTAGGTGACCTTTTTAGGATGCTGACTCTCTGCCTCACCCTGTGCAGAAACAGTCAATAAATGTTCCTGGAAAGGACTTTCATCATCTGGGCAGCCTTGCTGCCTGCTTCAGTAGGTCAGGAACCAACAGAGGGCTGGACTTTTCTTATGATTCTGATAAGAGAATTCAATAATGCATCTCAATTGAGAGAGTAACCCTTTATGCTGCAGACAGTGCCAGATAGGTGTGGAAACAGGTGTGGAAAAAGAAAGAGGAGGCTTTAAAAGACCAGTTTTATGATAGGACTTGTGGCATTTTGCTGATACAGAGTTTAATGTCATTGACAGTTTATCAAACTGATTTGAGCTGGCTAATAAGTTTCCAATAAGGTGCCAGAGATACTTTTAAAAAAGCAACTTCAATGCTTTGGCAATAGTTCAAACATTTTACACCTTTATCCCTTGACCTCATTTTAGTTACTGTGACTGCAGTAGTGTGATGCATTTTGTAAGGTAGGAAAAAATAATAATGGAACATCTGACTGACAGATGAATTGAGGAACAGAGTTACTGCTGCCCTAGCATGATGCTGTGGAAAAGTTTTTGGAAGCAAACTCAGTTTTGTTTTGAAACTACAAATTCAGCCTTGTAAGAGAGATTACATGTGACAGCAGAGATCTCCTGGTGGAAGAAATTAAGAAGGAAATGTTAACACTCGTGTTCTGCATTAATGGCTGTATTAATGTTGCTTCTTACAGACACATTCTTAAAAGTTTTCCAGTCTCAAATGAAAGCCATTTTGTCAGCTTCTTCCTCTTTTCATTTTTTTTTTTAGGGCAAACTTTTTGTTATGCAACAGATATGAAAGTGTAATCTGACAGTTTGTATGGAATCTTATCCAAAAATAGCAAACAGCTTCTGTTGACTTATGACCTCACTCCAGTAGACTGTTGCAAAGAAGTAGACTTTCCTGTCCAGCAAGTGAAAGAAGGTCTCTGCATGCTGGAGATATGAGTTCAAGTGCCAACTCAGTTACAGCTTTTTGTGACAGTGACTGTGAGACTTGGGTGTCTGAGTTTCCCAATTAGAAACCAGCCCTAGGCAGCACTCCTTGGAATCACAGGAAAATAAATGGAAGTTCTATTATTAAACTCTTGGACTTATTTTGAGGAAGTTGAAAGGTCAGCCTAAGCCTCTGTTGGTAAGGGAGCATCTATCTCTACACAGCAACTTTCTCTGACAGACTGAAATAGGAGACAGGCTGTTTCCTAACAAAGTACTTGAATTTGTGATTAATGGTTGGATCATTAACGAGTAGTTACCAAAGACTTGGCTTCTGCAGTATGGGGCACTGGTTTGAATAAACTAGTTATGCTTATTACTGGTGATGATAACATATCAAGTTGAAAGTGTTTTTGTTGTTGTTTTGGAAAATAGGTGTACAAATTGACGTGTCGTGAGAGTGAGAGGTGAATGACACAGACTACTGATCTGTGGCATGTAATACTCTGGGATGAGGAAACCAGCTCAAGGAACGTGTAGGGTGCCTTTTATAATCCTCAGATGGGGGCCAGTGATGATTTCATCTTGTATCATTCAATGAAAATGCTGAAGGTCCTAATGCCACATCACACATGGAGAGGAAAAGTCCAAAGAGCCTAACTAACTTCTGTAGGGATGAAGAGGGTTCTCTACAGAGATGGACTGAACTTTATTCTTCAGAGCAGTTTCTGTTGCTCTGGAAAAGAGAAAGGTTAGAGACATTACCCTCATAGGGTAATGTGAACTTCTGTTCATATTTACTACATTTAAGAGAATAATTGACTTTGCAGTTTGAAAAAGCATCCAGTAACATTGCTTTGACATAGCACAAGAGGCTATTGAGAAAGTGTTTGGAATCAGGGTTGTCAAGGTGAAAAAAAGGGAAATGTATTTTTAAGCAAAGGAAACGTATCAGATCTCACAAGTGAAAAGATTTAAATAATGAATTTGACTACAGGATGGACGGATTCGGACCACTAAGTAGCAATTAATGTGTTCTCTTGGGGCTTTCCATCTGTGGTTTACCAGCTGTGCCACAACAAAAACCTTTCCCTTTTCTGTGAAAGTGAGTCTGTTTCTTAGTCTTCTCACAAAGCTGCATCAAATGGTGTTTTTCCGTGCATATGTTCAAGTTGCCTGCAACATGCAGTTCATGTGAATTCATCTTTAACGAAGGGAAGGAAACAAAAAGGGATGCTGGTGCTTAAGTGCAATGATGACCTAGGACCATGCAATGAGCCAGTTTCTGTTCTGGAAGCAGAAGGGTCTGTTGTACCTTTGCTCTGCTAGAGGTTGGTAAGTTGGGTGAGAAAAGGATGTATTAGCCTAGGCTTAGTGCTGCCTTCAGTCTGCTACGTGGCTGTCATTGACTTCGTTCAAGGTATTTTGTTGTATGAGCCAAAACAGAGCAAAAATTGCCAAGTCTCTGTGTTATGTCAGTTTCTCCTCATCTGAGAGCTTTGAGAAAAAACCACTCAAACACCCTGAGTGATGTTGATGAAAGTAAAACTGCTGCTTTGGGGTTTGGAGTGCCTTGTCTGCATATGCTGATGGAGATTCAGGCAAATGTCCAGAGGAATGAATAAATTTTATTTAAAATATAAACATGGTATGTGCTAAGTTGCTATTACAAAATTCTCAAGTAGCTTGAATGTTAACAAACAACTGTCATTTGGAACACAGCAGTGTGCCCAGGCAGCCAGGAGAGCCAATGGCATCCCAGGCTGTATCAGGAACAGTGTAGCCAGTAGGACAAGGAAGGTTATTGTTTCTCTCTAGTCAGCGCTAGTCCGGCCACACCTTGAGTGCTGTGTCCAGTTCTGGGCCCTTCAATTCCAGAGAGATGTTGACCTATTGGAATGTATCCAGACAAGGGTGATGAAGCTGGTAAGGGGCCTGGGGCATGGCCCTGTGAGGAGAGGCTGAGGGAACTGGGGGTGTGCAACCTGGAGAAGAGGAGGCTCAGGGGTGACCTCATTGCTGCCTACAACTATCTGAAAGGAGGTTGTAGCCAGGTGGGGGTCAGTCTCTTCTCCCAGGCAACCAGCAACAGAACAAGGGGACACAGTCTCAAGTTGTGCCAGGGGAGGTCTAGGCTGGATATTAGGAGGAAGTTCTTCACAGAGAGAGTGATTGGCATTGGAATGAAGTGCCCAGGGAGGTGGTGGAGTTGCCGTCCCTGGAGGTGTTCAAGAAAAGACTGGATGAGGCACTTAGTGCCATGGTCTAGTTGACTGGATAGGGCTGGGCGATAAGTTGGACTGGATGATCTTGGATGTCTCTTGCAACCTGGCTGATTCTATGATTCTATGACTTATTTCCCTCTAAAAATAGCTGGAAACCTAAACCAGTTGTAAGCATGGATTTTGCAAGAGCAGGCTGTTGCATTTTAGATATTTGCTACATACCATGAAGTAGCCCAGGAGTAAGAAAATTTACCCAGTCTAAATTAGCTTAACAACATATTGCAAAGCAACTGTTAGGCTACTTCTTGCATCTTTAAATTATTACAGCTTCTTGCAGTTGCAGAACGTAAAAGTGGAAAACCATTTTTAGAAAAGGCTTCTGTCAGTTGCAGCAGCACCAAAGACGTTGCACAAAACAGCTTTATATGGTAGGAGTGAGGAAATGTCTGCAAGACTTCTTATGAACCACTAGGAAATGGTTACCCTCCACATCCGCACAGATGATGTTGAGTTTTTAAGGTGTCTGCAAGCCTGCAATAAGGACTAGACATGGGCTTAGACATGAGAGAAGACAAGCAAAGGCTGACATTTAAAGTAATTTATGGGACCTTAGCAATTTTTTCAACTGACAAATCCCTACCTGATAGGATATGTCACAGTTGTAGATTGGAAGGCAACAGAGGACAAAGATGAAATTACTAAATAAACCAATATTTTTTTTTTCCCACAGACACTAAAGATTCTAACAAATATGCAGTGTACTTTTTGAACATTAATAGATAATGCCTGCAGGAAACTACAGTTGTACTTACAACAGTTACTTGCAGTCTAGATTGGAGACAGGCTTAATTATTTAGTTGCAGCTTGTTTGTTCTTAAACAACTTCCCTATCCTGGTGAAATTGGTGACTAAGCCTAGATAGCAACATGAAGTGTTGTGCTTTTAAATGCTATGGAGGCTGAGTCTGTGCAGCCTTCCCACAAGATGCTGGTGCAGCAGTAGTGCACAGCTACCCAACTCAGAGTCTTCTTGGGGACACTGCTAACTACACTATTGCCAAATGGTTCTGGACTCCACATGGTGGAAGAGCAAGGCAACATTTATTTTCACTTGGCTGAGATTTCAAATGATCTTGCTATGAAAAATTGCATGTCCTGTCTCACAGTTGATGCTGGAGTGCTTTCCCACACAAGAGGTAGGACAAACAAAGCTGTGCTTATTCACAAAAACGGTAGAATTTTAATCTAGCAATTGGTGCAGGAGAAAAGTGTTTCCAGGGCTCAATTTTTTGAGGTGGAGGGAGAGGTTCACTTAAAAACTCAGTTTAAAGTCCCTTCCTGGATACCACAGGGGAGTGCTTATCTGAAGACTAGCAGAGCTTGACCACAGTTTCTGTTCCACCCTGAAAAGATAAGTTCAGATAACCTGACATTAACATAGCAGAGCCCACTACTTTTAATTGGGCAGATTTCCACAGCATGTTCTTTCACACAGTAAGCACTGGCTTCTGAAAAAAGTGGAAGCTCCCTTTTTAGTGGAATGTTCAGTAAAAACAATGTCAATATCAACCACATTTTAAGAATGCACATTCCCTTATGTTAATGTGTCCAATGCTTAACCCCATTTGAGCCAACTCCTATTTTTGGAGGACTAGGCCAAAATGTTCTACGCAGTTCTGTACACAATAACATGCAGCTGGCAAAAACAGACAATGAAAGGATGTGCTGTAGAGAAGAGAAGGTGGAAAAGGTCATAAATGGCACTTTTTGGAAAGGATCCTTCAGTTCTGTGTTGGTTGGGGTTTTTTTGGTGGTTGTGGGTTTTTTTTTAGCTGCCTTTCTTCACATTCAGTAGTCATTGTCAGGGTAAGGAGCTAGAACCTCCTGTGCTCCTGAAATGCAGTTGCTTCTGCTGCTAGGAAAATCCTCAAGGGTGATGATGAGAGACTAAGCACTCACTGACTTTTGCTGATCTGGCACAGAGTAGCTAAGTCTCAGGCTTACTGCTTTCCTCCATGCAGCAGCTCAAAACACTGACAATTACCAAGGACTGTCCAAAGAGGTTAGCTGGTGTCATGACACAACTTGTGTGGATACTGCCAGTGGCTGGAACAGAAATCCACCAGATTTTGCTGTCTCTTGTATTGGAGAAGCTTTTTCTTGCCACTTCTCTTGGCACACTCTGCAGAAATTTGCCACTTGTATTACAAGCAATGCTCCCCCTGAGATAGGGCATGATGCTTCTCTTGACACATCTCCAGCTGCCACAACTGTTGACAGTCTTTCCATTTAGACAGCAGCTGTAAAAAGAAACCAACTTTTAGAAAACAAACAAGCAGGAAAAAAAGTCCCCCAGAAGTAATCACATCTTAGTGCTGCTTTTCCTATACAGCAAGTGGAGCAAGCTGCAAAGCTACAGAGAAGATGATGCTGAGAGAGTATCAGGAGGGCTGAAGCCCTGTCTCTGCCTTGGTACCTGGGGCACTGGTAGCCCTCTGGCCTCCTGCCACACACTAGAAATGTGTGCCTTTGTGCAAAGGCCAACAGGGCTCTGCTGCTAACGTCCCCTGTCTGGCGAAGGGATGTCAGCATCAACTTTGTAAAATAGTTTCAAATGTACCAATATCACAGTATCACCAAGGTTGGAAGAGACCTCAAAGATCATCAAGTCCAACCCATTACCACAGACCTTGAGACTAGACCATGGCACCAAGTGCCACGTCCAAACCCGTCTTGAACATCTCCAAGGATGGTGACTCCACCACCTCCCTGGGCAGCCCATTCCAGTAGGGAATGACTCAGTGAAGAACTTTCTCCTCACCTCAAGCCTAAACCTCCCCTGGCACAGTTTGAGACTGTGTCCTCTTGTTCTGGTTGCCTGAGAGAAGAAAGCAACCTCCTCCTGGCCACAACCACCCTTCAGGTAGTTGTAGACAGCAATAAGGTCTCCCCTGAGCCTTCTCTTCACCAAGCTAAACAATCCCAGCTCCCTCAGCCTCTCCTCACAGGGCTTGTGCTTTAGGCCTCTCACCAGCCTCATTGCCCTTCTCTGGACATGTTCAAGCACCTCAAGGTCCTTCTTCAATTGAGGAGCCCAAAACTGGACACAGTACTCAAGGTGTGGCCTTGGCC
>VWYK01074328.1:0-16799 GCA_013399775.1 Semnornis frantzii
CATTAGGAAGAAATTTTTCATGGGAAGAGTAACTGCCCATTGGAGTGGGCTGCCTTGGGAGGTGGTGGAGTCACCGTACCTGGGGGGAGTTTAAAAGGAGGCTGGGTGAGGCACTTAGTGCCATGGTTTAGTTAATTGGAAGGGTTAGGTAATAGGTTGGACTTGATGATCCTAGAGGTCATTTTCAATCTAGCTGATTCTGTGAGTGTGCTTTATTTCATTAAGGAATTGAGGTGCCTGCAAAAAGACCTCTGAAAGGTATTCATATCACTCCTGTGGTACTCTGAAATACCTTCTAATATCTTCAAAATAGGGGCTGTACAAAGTTTCTGAATGTGATCTGCAAGTATATGCTAATACTGCTCAGTCCTCAGGAAAACTGCACCGTCCCCTGCAGAACTAATGAAACTACTTGGAGAATCTGTATATGCTGCAACTGTTCCCATGTGGCTCTTCAGAAGATGACTTTTAAGTTGTAAGAAGTCTGGATAATGGCAGTGACAAAACCAAATAGATTTGTAAGGCTTGCTTTAGTGATTTTGGACCAGACTGGTATCTCTGAAACCTTTATTTCCCTTTGGATGAGAAAGGAAGCTGTCAGAAAGCCCAAGATGGTGAATACAAGCTTCACAGGTCATTGAGTTTTAATATCAGGATATTTTGAGTTCCATGCAGCCAAATTTCCCTTTCTATTGTTTGCACATGAATTAATCATCTCTAGATATTCAGCTCAAGCAGAAACGAGGTGGGCATTGCTATTTCCATTATCTTCACAAGATACTCAATTTGCACAGAGTCACGTGCACAAGTGGGTATACAATTTGGAGTGATTCTTTAAAAGATTAGCAGTACACTGTAGACGACACTGAGTCCTTGGAGTGAAAAACAGTGAAATTCTCGATATTCAAATGTCATTTCTGTCTTCCTTTCAAACATTCCTTGACCAGAGGCAATTTTCCTTATCCTCTAAATACCTTGTGTTTCTTCTTGTCCAGGTAAAAATAATACCTCAGAAGACAGTCAGGAAGTTGACTGGTGTCAAATGTAGCTTGAGAACTTCTGAAGGTTGATATCTTATTTACATGTGTATTACGCTTGTTATTTTCTTCATTGTTAACCTTTACCATTGATAGATTCTCTTTCTGGAAGGTCTTTCAGCATCCTCAAAATCTGTATTTCATGGGCTGGAATATCATTTTCAGCAATACCAGAACTAAGATGATGGCTTTTCTGGAAAATGTGATCTACACAACAAATGACTGTTAACATTCCCCGACAAGTGTACATAACATGACAAGCACAACAACAGTTTCCCAATTGTCAGATGATCACCCCATACTGAGACATGCAACATAACACTGCCAATCTCTCCATCATGTATGAAGTCACTATACAGGTCACTTTATTTAATGAGACAAGTGAAAGTTGTGCCCGAGTCCTTGAAAAATAAGCAGGCTTTGAAGAGCTGTATTGGCATTTGTAGAACACATCTCTACTCTCAGGCCAACGCTTCCTAGCGATGAAATTTTTTTGAGTATTGAGCCAATGTTGTCATTCCTTGTCATGAGTTATGGATGAAGGAATACAAGATAAAATGTCAAAAAATATGGAACCCTTTCAGCTTTCAAAAGGCATGAAAACTGTACTTCTGGATCTACATGGAAAGTTTGCCTGTGTTTGATACCACTGTGTCACTGCTGCAGACAGCTTAAATAGCCTTGTCCTGAGACTCCCTGGCAGAGATGAATGACAAGTCATTTATCTGAAAGCAAAGGACGGAATCTTATGGATGAATATATATAGTTTTACAATATAATTGTATCAGAAATATCATTCATAAAAAGAAAGCTCTGTATCACAATACTTAAGGCATCTAGGTAGCCAAAGAGGTCATTAACACATAAGTTTTTAACTTGTCAGATCAAACTTAAACTATGTATGTTATTTCTTTGTCTTTTCAGGTACCCAAATAGAAAATTGTGTCTGATTATTTCCTGGGTTCCTGCTTAACCTTATGCTACATAACAACTTACACTGCAGAAATCCCAAATATTTATGACCTAGATTCCAATATGAAGTCCCATACTACAAGAAAAGATAATTTAGAAAAGTTAAGTGGTTTATAGAATCATTTTTTTTCTACAACATCTGTAAGGTCATTTATATACTTAGAATCGTAGAATATTTTTTGTTGGAAGAGACCTTTCAGAGCATCAAGACCAACAGTTAACCTGTCAATACAAAATCTATATGTCTTTTAAATCCCTCCAGTGATGGTAATTCCACCACTTTCCTGGGCAGCCTGGTCCAGTGTTTCACAACCCTTTCAGTGAGGATCTTTATGATGATGTCGATTTTTTTCCCCCAGAGGTTCACTGTAGAACTGAGATTCTGCTTTTGATGTGTGTATGGGTTGTGTATGGATTTGGCACAATTCATAACACCCCTGAGAAAAATATTTCAATACCAAGGCATTACCTATCAATAATTTGCTGCTGAAATAGTGTTTTTCATCCATAGGTGTCAAAACACATTGCACATTGGCCAAGATTATCCTATTATAGCTACGAAAACTGAGATGTTGAGGTTACAAACTAGTTCTTCAAAGCACCTTACATTTTTACAGTACATTCACAAAGAAATGTATGCATCCTTAATTCCTGTAAAAGGCCCTTCATATCTGACTTCATGTATACTTTTTGAATGCACTGTAACTCAAAGTATTTATTTTGGCTTGTAAGGTGACCACAGATCCCATACATGATAGTTAATTGTACTTTAGGTAACACTCAACAAACTCTTAGTTGAAAAATCTTACAGATGTTGTCTTTACTGTTTGTTTTCTATGAAACTGACTTTTGTTTGAGACTCACTTAAAGCCAATCTGGCCAGTTGCTTGGTCGTTTTATTCTAGATAATTTTAAAAGTCAAAAGAGCGTCACATATACAAACAAAACAGAATACAGTGAATTCAGTTTATTATTCTTACTTATTCTGCATGTATTTTATCATCACTGAGTGTTTGCCTAAGGCTGATTTGAGACCCCAAATCATAGAAATTCCATACAAAAAGAGCTTTAAGGTGGATCTATGCTATGAGATTGAATCGTCTCTTGTTCCCCTCGAAGTATTTGGCTCCCTGTCATCTATACACTCTGAAAATAGATTCATATGCAGACATCATTCTCAGATAAATCAGACCAATCCCTTAGCAAGAAAACCTGGGTAGAAACGAAGGACCAGAGACTAGTTTTGTACCAGTCAGGCTAGATGCATGTTCACAAACTATCACAGGCTTCTGAATCAGTGTTGAGACAGAGTACACATTAGCAAGAAATTATCTTCTAAGTAGAAAAACAGTAGAAAATTCCAACTGTGAAAAACTTTTCAAACTGGAAAACCAATTAAAATATCAATTTTTATGTCTGTTAAAATACTTAACTTTTAAGATTTCTCTTTATTTTACATGGCGGGGGGTGGTGGTGTTCATGTGAATCCATTTTGATTCATTAGTTACATTTCAAAACAAATACACGTTTTTTGGAAAAAATATAAGATTTCATTCAGAAAAGAGAGATGGAAGTGTTTTGCCATAGTCTGTGAAGGCCGTGGGTTTTTTTTTAATTCAAAATATGTTATTTGTTTATAGTGATATCTTTTTATGCATAAGCACAAAATGGTTAAATCTCAAGTAACAATACTATTTACTTTTTTTCAATAGTATACCTGAAAGGAATTGGTTTAGTTTGTAAGTCTCATAAGCACTCAAAGATTATTTTTGTGCCATCTCTTGCAACTGTGTTCTCTCTGTAATTTCTACAACAAACAGGATCTGGATCTTGGACAGAAAAGGACACAATCATATAATAACTTAATGTAGAGGTGTCATGGGTTTAAAGAGCTGACAGAACGAAGCTGTCGAATTGGAGAAAAACAGAATTATATTTGGAGAGAGAGTTACAGATAGAAATTACAAGGCAGATACAAAATCCATAGCGAAACTCTTTGAATTTTCCCACAACCCAAAACTAAATCTACAATCCCCAGTGCTCCAATCCTCCCCCCGCCCCATGCCTCTGCCATTCATAGGCCTAAACACAGCCTCTGGAGATCCCAAACCTTACATATTTGTCCTCATAAAGCAGCTCCAGCCTGACACAAGACTGGAGGGGGAGGAAAGGAGAGAGAGTTGGCCTCAAAGGGAGTTTATAGAGATAGAAGCACGATGGGATTAAATAACAATTTATAGTACCTAGAGGATATTTTTAACTCTGTATATTCCCAACCTGGGACAAGAGATAATAAGAATAATTCAGGACCATATAGCCCTTGGTCAATCTAACCTAACTTCATTCTGGAGCAGCTCTCCTATGAGCACAGGCTACAAGAGTTGGGGCTCTTCAGCCTGGAGAAGAGAAGGCTTCAAAGAGACCTTAGAGTAGCCTTCCAGTATCTGAAGGGGGCTACAGGAAAGCTGGGGAGGGACTATTTACAAGGTCTTGTAATGACAGGATGAGGAGTAATGGGTTTAAACAGGCAGAGGGGAGATTTGGACTGGATATTAGGAGGAAGTTCTTTACAGTAAGGGTGGTGAGACACTGGAACAGGTTGCCTAGGAAGGTAGTGGCTGCTCCCACCCTGGAGGTGTTCAAGGCCAGGTTGGAGGAGGCCTTGAGTGACCTGTACTAGTGGGAGGTGTCCCTGCCTATGGCAGAGGATTGGAACTAGATGATCCTTGAGGTCTCTTCCAATCTTACTATTCTATGATTCTATAATCCTGTTTTGAGCAGGGGTCTGAACTGAACCTCAGTTCTATGACTTAATTTATACTAATAAAGCAATAACAGCAATTACATTTTTACCTATAGTTTCAAATAATTTATAAACAAGCAAGTGATGATGTTTTCACTTCAAATGTTTACTATAAGTCCTAGGTTTTTAGCACAATCTATACATTAATCTTACCCAGCACTAAGGCAAAAAGCATTAATCTTTAACAGCATTAAGGCCCTGGTAAAACTATAAAGTAAATATTACTTTAACATAATTAAATATAGCAAATGTGCTGTGTACCTAAGCGAAGACTGGGAAAATGGTTTCTCTTCTTTCTAAACACACTTTTAAACTGTTAAATTAATAATGTTTATGAGAATTTGTAAATTATGGTAATTAGGTTAGGTAGGCTACAATATATTTACTGTATGCAATCCTGTCTGTTGACATTACATTTGCAATGTATCCCTAGTTCTCTTGATTTTTTCCCCCCTCCTTGTTTCTATGCAGCTAGAGTAAATTCTAAAATCTAAAATCCAATAAAGGTTTAGATTTGTTAAGTAATATTATTGAGAGTGTTAATAAAAAAAACCTGAGACGTTTATAAAAATCCCTCAAGCGGGACACAATTCACAGCTTCTGAATACGCAGACACTGAAGATGTGATATGTAGAGGTCCTCGGTGAAAAATAATCAGATTTTTAGAAATCATTTGTTTTGAAGGAGATATATTGCTTCCTAGAGGAAACCACACGAGTGCTTGGATGATCAGAGAAACTGGTAATGATGATCTCAACAAAAGTAATCAGCTCAGATTAGCTGTGAAATAATCATAGAATCATAGAATAGTAAGGTCGGAAAGGACCTCAAGGATGATCCAGTTACAACCCCCTGCCATAGGCAGGGACACCTCCCACTAGTACAGGTCACTCAAGGCCTTGCCCAACCTGGCCTTGAACCCCTCCAGGGAGGGAGCAGCCACAACCTTCCTGGGCAACCTGTGCCAGTGTCTCACCACCCTCGCTGGAAAGAACTTCTTTCTAACATCCAGTCTTAATCTCCCCTCTGCCTGTTTAAATCCATTACTCCTCGTCCTGTCATTACAAGACCTTGTCAATAGCCCCTCCTCAGCCTTCCTGTAGGCCCCCTTCCGATACTGGAAGGCTACTCTAAGGTCTCCTTGAAGCCTTCTCTTCTCCAGGCTGAAGAGCCCTAACTCTCATAGCCTATTCTCATAGCAGAGCTGCTCCAGCCCTCTGAACATCTTCATGCCCCTTCCCTCAACTCACTGCAACAGTTTGATGTCCTCCTTGTGTTGGGGGCTCCAGAACAGTACTCCAGATGGGGTCTGATGAGAGCAGAGTAAATGGGGAGAATGCCCTCCCTTGCTCTGCTGGCCACGCTGCTTTTGGTGCAGCCCAGGAAATATGAAATAATGCTAGACAAGTGATTATATGGGTAGTAGAAGTAAGATAAGGCAAACAAGCAGAGTTTTACTCTACAGTGATTGACTAAAAATTAGTCAATTACAAACAAACTTTGTAACTGACTTAGCCTTCAGGTGGATGAGAAAGTCTGATGAATCTCCAAGGAAAAGGAACAAATTATCTTGGATATTAATGGTTTTGTATTAAACAAGTTAATGTTAGACAAGCATGATATCTTAATGTGAATAGAAAATTGGTTGTTAACATGATTGACTCTAACTATAGATGAAAGACATTATCGAAGACCTTGGGAGAAAAAAAACCAACAGAGTAACCTTCAACTCTGTTCAGTAAATTTGTGTGATGGCAGAGGAACGAAATCTGGTACCTAGTTCTAAACTCTAGAAGAATAATAAAAAAACTGCATAGTGTTTCATCAACAAATGCAAAAGGACTTGGAAGTTAAGATCTGTAAATTTCCATACAATTGCACAGTACAGTAATTTGCTAAAGCTTGCAATGAAAAGACATGTTAAATTATATTTTCAGTTCTGGTTATGTACAATGAATTTATCTCCACAACTAAAGAAAAAAATGGCTTCAGCAGGTGATTCACTGTAAACTGACTTCCAAAATCAGCTTTTCTTACATGCACTTATCATGGCTGTAATAAACCATATTGCTGAAATTGGATTATTGCCATTTACTAATGATTTTGCAATATGTTATAGTGTGATAACCCAAAAGTCATCTATGAATCCTGAGTATGAATTTATTTGACTATCTAAGACAAAATAAGAGATTTTGGCTACAATTCATAGGAGGCAGGCTGCCTTATGATCATACTGCCAGCAACTAACCCCCACTAAAAGATAGTAGTCATGCCCACTGCATTGCATTTGGCTTTGAGTGTTCTCTCCAGAGAATACTCTGTAACCCTAAAACATTATTTTTATTTCAGAGGATTTTTAGTTCAAAACACCTGACAGCTGTGTCACTGCACCCGTCAGAGTATTAGTATGATGATATGAAACTGAAGGAACGCAATGCATATGCATGACTTGGAGGTGTCTCAAACTGTGTGAAGGTACAAACCTTGCTGAGATCATGTTGGAGGACTACATAGAGCAAATTTGGTGCAGTTTCATCCTTGTGTCATGTTTTAGGAATCAACTGTCTGTTCCTGGGACTGGCCTGAGAATGAGCTACTGAGAGTAATCCAGAAGACATCCAATGTGCATGCCAAGAAGATAAACAATGTGGGACGTGCAGGTTTCAGTACTCAGGCATGTTTGTTTAATCTCTTTTCTCCTTGTAAGGTTAAGACCATGCTACTTAAGAGACTCAGTGCAACACATCACTGACCATTTGAAGAGAGTTTAGAAGACTGAAGAAATGGTAAATATCATGGGTCAATAAATGCATGTGATAGTACTCCCCCTCAAACAAACATCAATATTCCGGAATAAAAATAAGGCCATATCTTAACATACTGGATGTATAGTTGGAAAATCGCAAGTGAGTCAGTGTGCAGCCTGTCACAGTAGTGAAATCACTTCTGGTTGTGTTTTAGGTGTTCTGCAATAATGTAAAAAAAGATAAAGAGATTTCCAGCACTGTTGCTCTGCACTGTTGCCATGAAAAACATGGTTCAGGAAGGTGGACAATACCACTGCGTGTACTCTCCAGAAAATTGAGTACAGTAAGCATATATGTGGATTTTACAGTTGTAAAAAGCTGAACAAAGTAGCTGTGCAGGAAACAGGATATTGTGGACCCCTTAGAGGTCAATTGGACAACTGAGTGTTAAAATGAAAGGTTGTAAAAGCTGCTGGATAGTGAGTACCATAAAAGAAGATTTATTAGAAATTAGATAACAAAAATTTACCATCTGGAAAAAACTACCAAACAAACCTACAGATGAGGCTCACTGGAGACAGTCTTGAGCTGACAGTGAAGTTTAGGTTTTAAGGGAATATTGCAGGCAATTTAAAGGAAAGGAAAGTTCTTTATCATTGCAATGTAATGCTTGCAATTTAGAATCTAAGACCTTTTGTGTGGCCGTATGTTAATTTTTTATGCTTAAAATAACAACATAGTAAGAAGTATATTTGGGACAATTACTTGGCAATGTCCTTTCAAAGCACATAAAAGCATTTTCCACAAAGGAATAATGACTTGCTGTGATATGTTTTATGTGTTCCATATATATTTTACTTCTCTCTCTCCTTATTGTTTTTTTTCAGAGATGCATCTTCCAAATACAAACGAAGTAACATGGTAGTGACATTATATGTGGGTTCTTTGAGAGGCAGAAATGAACCAGTTTGTGAACTGTTTGTCTTAGGAATGTCCAGGGAAGTGATGGAATCATTATACCTGAAAGTGTTAAAGAAAAAAAAAAGTGTAGATGTGGTGTTTAGGGGCATGGTTTAATGATGGGCTTGACAGTGTTAGGTTAATGGTTGGATTTTATGGTCCTGGAGGTCTTTTCCAACCTTAAAGATTCTGTGTTTCCAAGATATATGGGACCAAGCAAGTATAACATGAGATGTTGTGGTAAGAATGTGTTTTGCCTCTTGCAGATCTGACTGCCTGAAAACAACCCAACAGAAAAGGACCTGAGAGTCCTGGTGGAACTGTCCTCAGCGTGCTGCTGAGCACGAGTCAGAAATACATGTTCATACTAATTGCCCTAGTTAGGTACTAGGCTACACTACCAAAATCATAACCATCAGGTGAAGGAAAGTGGTTATTACTCTTAGCTCAGTCCTTGGAGGGCAAGTGGTTAGAACAGAGTATCCAGTTTTGTCTGAGTGCAAGAGCTATATCAATAAGGAGAAGGAAAATCAGAAGTGGAGAATTCAGCAGGGAGCTATAACCTTGGTGGGACCAGGACAATTTGGTTTATTTAGCCTACAGGGGAAAAAAGGGGGTGAAAAAATGCTCAGAAGAAAATGAAAAAGCTCTTGAGATGAGGGTGATCAAGTTTGCCCAAAGAAGCTTTGGAGTTTTCAGCCCTGGATCTTTTTCCAGAAGTTTTCCAGAAGTCATCTGAATGTGACATTGAACAACCAGATGCGCCAAAAGCTGTCCCTGATTTCTGAGTCTGGTTGGACTAAATGACCTCCAGAGGTCCCACCAAAATGGCTTGTCCTGTGACTTCATGATTCTATGGTTCTATTTTTCTGTGATGTGTGATTTGCAAATCAAATATCCTCATGATTATCACTCTGTCCTTAAAACTGTGACAACACCAATAGATATGTTTGATTTACATCACCTTGTATGTACTACAGACATAACCCACTCAGCATTACAAGAAGCAATCTCAGGCTTACTGCAAGCATTCTAGGACGCTGTCATGCCCACTAAAAGGCAAACACCTCACAATCTGTCTGCAGGGCTTGATCCCATTTCCACCACGTTCAGAGAGAAATCTGGAAGGTGATGGTTTATAGCAATGTGGAAATGTGGCTCTCGGCAGTGTTAAGCAGAAAAACACTGTATTTGACATTTCACTCACTAAGTCCTGATGTGCTTCTCATAAATTTCCCACCAAAATAGTACATTGAGTTTGTTATTGTTTTGCAGCTTGCAAATCATTCGACTTATGGTGACACATTTTAATTATATGTGAGGGTAATGTTTTATATTAAAGAATAACATAATGCCCTAATTTAAAGTTATTTTTGTGTATGTTGATTAAATGAGCTCAAGAACAGTAAATGCCTGCCATAAAATCTTTTTTTGACAAGTAGGAGAAAGAACCCATGAAGAAGAGTCTGTTCTTCATTACATCATTGCCTGTTACTGTGAGTCAGGAAAGGGGATCACACCACACTGTAACAACCCTTACCAATCCTCAATCAGAGCACGTATTTTCATACCACTGAATCTCACCCTCTGACATTATTCCTCAGTCTTCTTTCGTGTATTCTTTAAAATTTCATAGATTTATAGAACAGGTTAGGTTGGGGGCGAACCTTAAAATCATCTAGTTCCAACACCCATGCCATGTGTAGGGATACCTTCCACTTTATCATGTTGCTCAAGTCCTCATACAACTTGGCCTTGAACACCTCCAGGGCAGGGGCATCCGCCACCTCCCTGTGCAACCTGTTCCAGTACCTCACCACCCTCACTGTAAAGATTTTTTTTCCTGATATTCAGTCCAAATATTCCCTCCTGCAAACTTCAATCCAATCCTTCTTGTTCTATCACTACAAGCCCTTGTAGAAAGTCCCTACCCAGCTTTCTTGTAGGCCCCCTTCATGTACTAGAAGACTGCTAAAAGGTCTCTCTGGAACCTTTCTTCCTTCAGGCTGAACAGCCCCAGCTCTCCCAGTCACTACGTCCCTCATATACCGGGGGCACTGGAACTGTGCTCCAGGTGTGGTCTCGTAAAAGCAAAGCAGAGGTGCAGAATCACCTCCCTCATCCTGCTGGTCACATTTCTTTTGATGCCAACCAGAACATGGTTGCCTTCTGGGCTGCAAGTGCACATCACCGGCTCATGTTGAGTTTTTCAACCAACACACTCAAGTGCTTCTCCTCCATACTGCTCTCGAGCCACTCTCAGCCTATGTTTTTGTGCTTGGGATTGCTCCAGCCCAGGCAGAGGGCCTTGCATTTGGCCTTTTTGAAGTTCATGAAGTTGGCTTGAGCCCACCTCTCAAATCTGTCCCTTTGGATGTCATCTCTTCCCTCCAGCATGTCAACTGGACCACACAACCTGGTGTCATCTGCAAACTTCCTGAGGATGCCTCAATCCCATATCACTGACAAAGATGTTAAACAACACTGGTCACAGCAGCAACCCCTGAGGGACACAACTGGTGTCCATTTGGACATTGTGCTGTTGATCAGCGGTCTCTGGGTGTGGCCATCCAGCCGGTTTTTTATCCAGTGAGTCATCCACCCCTCGAGTCCATATTTTTCCAAGTGGGTGAACAAGGGCTTCTTGCCACATCAATGTTATATGAATTCTCATGTTACTACAAGGGAAATTTTGTTATGCTGTAGTCTGTTAAAGTGATTCCTGTAACAGAATGATTCTTTCGCTCTTCTGAATGTTGTTAGCATTTGCCAATGTTTTAATACCATGGGAACCAATATAACCATTTTATCTTCTGAATACTTAAAAATATGTGGTTTTATCTTGTGATGGTTTGGGAGTTCCCCGCCCCCCCCACACTTGTAAAATGACCCAGACTAGACCTCAGCCGGGCTGGAAGTTAAGAGATTAAGCTATATTTACAGCTCAGCACAATATACAAACAAATACATACAGTACATACAGGAATATTTACAGAAATATACAAGTTTAAGGTAATACAGACAAACAACTCCCCTCCCAGAAAATCAGAGACCCCAGGAGGGGCTCCCAACCACCCTTCCACCTTCTCCCCACCCCCACACCTTACCCCAAGGTTTGCCTTATGAGCATGGAGGGTCGGCTGGGCAGGATTAGAAGAAAAGTGGTTAGTGAAGTTACTCAGCAGAGAGGAGAAGCTAGAGCTGCTAGAGAGCCCAAGAAGCCGCTTGCCCCGTGACCCAGACTGCCAGCTCAAGAGACTCTTATCTCTTTTGTAAACATCTCAGCAAGCCTATGAGTGAAGTAGACATCACCATTGTTATACCTTCACAGCCTATAGTATAATTTTCTCTATTAAAATATTCCAATTAGCTCAAACCAGCACCTATCTGTTGGAAATACCAGAACTAATTCTCACCTGGTTTATACTGAGAGTGTTACATTTAATATACATGCATAGAAGCAAACACAAAGAATTGCATTAAATTTTGAGTATTGAAAACTGCCTACATGATGGTACCTGTTACATGGATGAACCCACTGTAGAATTGCTAACAATTCAGAGGTAAAGAATAGCATCAGCATGAAAACATTGAGAAATCAGAATTCACCTAGTTATTTATGTGAAAACACTGCATGATTTTTAAGCCTCCTTTCAGAGATGAAACAATAAAATGTTGGTATTTCCCCTTAACCTTTTGTCAGAGAAGAAAAACAACAAAGAGTGGATCTTTCTCCTTTATGACTTTAGACAGTTTTCCACTGCTTTTGATAAAGTCAGATTGGATTTCATTTTTACATTCATGAGTATACAACTCCATTGGCAATTTAAAACACAAGAAGGGTTAGATTTTTATATAATGAGCATAGTCACCTCCCCAGCACTACCAGCACCCTAATACAGACAGCAGGAGCACAGCAGCAGCATTCGCTTTGGCCACAATTCTGCTTTAATTATGATTGGAGATTGGTGGTATCAAAATACTAAAACTGTATAAGAATAATATTTCGACTTGTTTGTGGGTTGGACTCAACTCTTGATTCTACTTCTTTAGGTTTATGACACGTCAGATACCTTCCCTGTGTCTAAGACTTTCTGTAACAAAAATACAGATTTATTTCTAAAATGCAGAGGACTCATAAAGTTCTATATTGAGTTTGGTTCACTTTTGCAGTTATTTTTACTATTTTTTAACACAATTTATTTTACAAGTGTGAACTCAGTCTCACCATCCACCTGGGAGGTATTTTTTATTGTGTTGATCTTCCAAATGGACAAACTTTGATGTATAGAGATGTTAATGCTGGCATTTCCACAGTCTCATGCAGACACAGCAACCCGCTCTGAAAGGGCACAGTATATTTATGGTCCCTATGGGTGTTTTCAGAACAACATTCTCCAAAATATTCAAGTTCCTAGAGTCCATAAGAGAAAAACTGCATATTTATGGGTTTTGCAAACAACACTTGCAGGGATGAATTATGTCAGAGACAAATTAAGTCAATTAGCTCTTCAGATGTTGAGATTTTCCTGGTGAAATTAAGTTACTATGCAAGTCAGCCTAGGACTGAGGGCCAAATCTGCTCCTAGTAAAAATGTTCTAAGACAGACAAAGTCTCCCCAGCTCCCCACCAGATGAACAATGCTAATGCCCTTCCCTCACCTAACCCTAGGACCTTGCAATGAAGTCCACTGGTTGTCCAGCTCCCGTACAGTGAAAATGAGAGTGACACTCATTGTTTTGGTGCAAAACCAGAAGCTTAATGGAAAACAGGCAGGCAGTCTTGGAGGCTGAAGAAAGACTGAGGTTTTTCAGAGGTCACTGAGACTTGCTGGAAAAAAATCAATCAGTAAGAGCACGAGACATGGTGTATATTGAAACTGAGCAAAGAGACAACACAGATTTGTGCAAAGATGTTCCAGTTTCAAGAATACAATGGGACATGAGAGGCTGGAGATAGAGGAGAATGATTTTTCAGAAAAGAAAGTGGGGAAATGTTCTGGATTTGACTGAAAGAGGGGCTGGGGATTAAAGGGAAAAACGCATATGCTGGGCGAGGGGAAAAAGACTGGGATCATTTCAGGAGTTTGGAGCTGTCTAAGAGTCTTCTTTACAGGCTCAGCTTTATTTTCTTGGTTTTTACCTGCCTTCTCTCCTAACCAGCACCTTATTTAGCAAATATAAACAGCGAAGCTGGTATGACTGATGTGAATGATCAGTTCTTTTAAGATGCATCAGTTAATACTTAGTGTCTTAAATATCATTAACATTGTAACTTATGATCTCAGTGTATTGATTTCTTCTCCGAGGGTCTTTTGCTAACAAAAATAAGTCACCTACTCATCTGCTGCAAGTATTTTCAATCTGAAAAAAAAAAAAAAAAAACAGCCAAAAAACCAACAAAAAAACCCAAAACCCTGTTGCTACAAAATATCAAGGGGAAAAAATAAATAGTGAAATTTTTCCTTAAAAATACTATAGAGGTCATAGCACAGATGTTGTGAACAAATGTTTGTTTACATTAATACACAAAATATTTTTACCATACAGATGGCAGGAATGCATTATGGTTAACATTTGCCTGCAGTTCGTGAATTTGGCATTTCCTCCTAAGACAACATTTTTATATCCTGCTTCTTCCTCTTGGTGGGGTGGGTAGATTTTGGAGTGTTAATTCCCTCACATTTGCCTGGAAAGGCAGCCGTGTTGTAACAGGTGTGCTGAGCAGCTGTGTGGTAGGAGAAGGGCAACTATGATTGCTTGATACTCAGTTTTTGGAAGCTCTGAGATCGTGAGGATATTGCTTCTCAGTGATAGACTAATCCTCTATCAGATGAATGGTGCTTCCAACCTGAGGCTTTCTAATTTGTTAAGGGCTTAAGGGGAGCATACCCCAGATGGTGCAGTGGAATGTCCTCCCGAAAAATGATGAAGGTTTAATGAGTAGGTGCAACAGTGAAGCCAAAGGGCAGAAAGTTCCTGGCCACCTTCCAAAATAATCAAAGTAATCCATATTAGAGCAACAATCTCTAAATAGTCAAGGTTCCTCCTGAGAAGAAATACTCATACAGGAGTTGCCTGTATCACAAAGCAGTTGTGAATGAGAGGGTATGTTAGCTGCGGCACACTACCTGTCTGTGGGGGCACGCTTCTGACCTAGTGCTGCAGAATGAGATAGATTCACCCTGGAAATACCAACATGAGCTCTGGAATGGAGTCGGCCACCTTTATTTTGCCAAGGGTACCCACATGGGAATATAGGTCAGTATAGTTTGTACAGTGAAAATCCAGATTTCAGTTTGTTTCAGTCACTTTTTTCATGCAGGAAAGCAAATGGTGCTATGTTCAGGATGTACACTGAGCCATGTCTCACAGAAAGAGAACATACCTATGTTCCTCAAGGCCCTCATGGCTTCTAGTGCTGACTAAATAGTTTTAAATGAATAAATCAATATACTTAATCATTCTTTCTACTCTTGGTATAGCTCTAAGCAGGTGAATATTATGTTGAAAGTATTCATTATTTGAATTGATTCAGTGAATTGTTCTCCATTTTGGTTTCTTTGTGGTTCAGCACAAAATTTTACAAATCTGCAAGCTGAATAATTCAGATGGGAATTTCAATTAGGTACCATGTAGACACATATGTACACAGTCATTTGTAGGTTCTCATCTTAGTGTTGCTGGGACAGAATCCCAGTCCTGCCATGGGCTGCCGGCCATTAGCAGTTCTGAGTCAGCCAGGACAGCTGATTCGAGTTGGCTACAGGTGTACCCCAGACCATCAGCATCAAACTCAGGATAAAGGGGCAAGTATGCTGTAGAGAGGAGGGTTTTCTGCTGTCCTTGAGGCCTGTCTTCCTGGCTATTGTGGTTGCTGCACTTTTGCTGGGCTGAGTATGATTTTATGTATTTTATAATGCCACTGGGATTGGTTTGTTTATTTTATTAAATCTGGTTTTGTTTCACCTTCTGTATCTTCTTTCCTTTTCCTGACTCCCCTTCTCTGCTGGAAGAGGTCATTGAGTGATAAAATAACTGCTAGAATTTAGCCCAGATACAGGCTAAACATAGGTAGTTCTTAACTCTCTCTCTTTTCTTAGGTGATGGTCAAGCTGATGTCTTTCAAATGCTGTTGGAGAAGCTAATATTCTTTAGCAAGTAGGAGATAAGGAAACAGTGTCTGTAAAATGTATTGGCTTGATTCCTGACCCCAAATTGATACCTATGTAATTTCAGAGTATAGTAAGTCCAAAGTTCCATCTTGGGCTCCACAGGCATCATTTAATCAAAGCTCAGTGAGAATGTAAGAGAGCTTATACTGGGAAGGGAAACCATGGCCAAGTTTTTACAACCAAGAGAGACTGACCTGCAGATCAAAGGATGCCATTACTTTAATTAACAATTGTTAGGCTACAGCTGGATTTTTCTACTTGTCTTTAATTACACAGTTGAAGAGAAAAACTAAAAGTTGGATAAGGTCCAGCAAAGGGTCAACAAGATGGAGAGGGTTGGAGCACCTGACATGAAGAAAGGTGGAAGAAGTTTGATTTGTTCAGTACAAAGAGATTTCTCAAGGGGAATCTAATTGCAGTCTTTCAACACTACAGCTGATAATACAGAAGACTGATGTACTTGTGTGATGTCGACAAAGATGCATTAGCAGAATGATGGGTGATAGGCACAAGTCGTTTCAGAGGAAATTCTATCTTCTTTTTTTTTTTTTTTAATTTCATGATAATAAGTAGAGGTTTAAATAGGTTTCCCAGAGAAGTGATAACATCTCCATCACCAGTTGTTTTCAATTCTAACAGAGTCCTAGATATAACCTCATCTGAGGCTGGATCTTCAACAGAAAGTTCAAACAGATGATCTGAACCTGTCCTTTCCATCCTGGACTTTTCCACGATTTCTATGACATCACTACTTAAATATGTAATGTTATGACCAAATAAAGTCCTGGGTCTAATTGGATATTTAAGTGTTACAGAGGGTGCTGCTCTCCTGTATGAAATATTTACCAAATATGACTGCAGTAAAAAAGGATATGTTCAAGAATATCTCTTGAAAATTGGACAATTCGGTTGTTCTCTTTACACCTGGCAGATGAGTAGATCTAACTTGCAGAGTTAAATCTCTGATGGAAATGCAGATTTTCTTAACTCTTGACAATTACACAGCACATCTATACGAGCTCTGCAACTTTAACTTGCCATTTCAAATGCTTACACTAGCTTGAATCTAGTGCTGTTTCTGGGATAAAGGGCATTTTTCTCCTCT
>VWYK01074333.1:0-10486 GCA_013399775.1 Semnornis frantzii
ATCATCATCATCATCATTATTTAATTGCAGAAAAGCAAATTTTATCTCCTCTTGAGGAATTCTTTTTGAGCAAAGAGAATTTATTTTTTTCCTTTTGGCTTGTTACTTGGATTAAAGAGAACACTTTTTTCCATTCCCTGAGGAGGAATTAATTTTGAGCCTCCTACATCTATTATTACAAAGAAATTCCCTCAGTCCTGAATGGCTTTAAAGCCCCAGCAGCAAGGCACCTATCACATCCCATGGACTGGTTGTATAGAGCCACAAAGAATGAGAGCCTCTGAAGACCACCAGGTGCAACCATCAGCTTAGCACCACCACACTCACACTAAGCCATGTCCCAAAGTGCCATTATCTTATCTGTCTTAGCTATAATATCTCCCCAGCCCTATCTGTATTGCCTTATAATGCCTTGCATTATTACCTTAGATTACCTTACAATGTCACTGCCTTATCTCGATGCATGTTTGCCTCCCTGACCATGGGGGTTGTGCTGCCTCTGGTTCAGCTGGCCCAGGCAGCACTGAGCACCAGAAGCCCCCCAAATCACATGCAAAGCCAAAAAAAACCCTTTCGAAGCAAATCAAAAGCAAAGCAAAAAAACCCTTTGCTGCAACAAGCCACAAGTTGCACAGCCAGATTCCCCACATCCCCTGCTCCCAGCTTGGCAGGCACTGCTTTGACTCCTTAAAACAGATCCTTTTTTCTCCCTCCCTGGTACTCCTGGCAAAGCAAACCCACCAGTGCTTCCTTTTGCTCTGGGTTATCACCAGACCTAAGATGTGGAAGGAATTAATTATGGCTAATTAGAAATTAAATCCCCTCTAGCCCATGCTCACTGTATTTCTCTCCCTGCAAGCTCTGTCACCTCCTGCCTCTGTCACCTCCTGGTTTGGGCATCATTTCCTTACTTCTCTTTGGCTTTGGCATCCAGCTCTGTCATTTGGTCTTCACGGTGCCAGCTGCAGAGCTCCAGCCTGGCTTTCACCTCCACTCCCTCTGCTCCGCATCGCTGCTGCTGCTGCTGCTCACTGCTGACCACCTTTGCTTCAGCACCTCTGCCTGGCTACTCAGTGTCACTCCAACCCCCCCTCAAGCCAGCAAGGGCCTCCCTCTCCTCCTGAACTGGCTCTCTGCAGCCCAATCATTGCTGGAGCAGCTCTGTGAAGCTTTGCAACCACAGTTCCTCCCAGGACACCACCACTGCTGCACAGATGAAGTGCATCACGAGTGTAAGCTGTTCCTTCCAAACACAGACAATGATTTTTTTTGAGGGGGAGAGGAGAAAGGAAGGTGCAAAGGAACCACTTTTTTCTTTGAGCAGGTCTCCAGGACACCACTTCTGCTGCACAGTTGATCCTGAAGTGCATCATGAGTGAGAGCTGTCCCCCAAAGACAGACAGCAATTCTCTGTGAGGAAGAAGAGGAAAGGTGGTGCAAAGGAGCCACTTTTTCTTTGAGCAGCTCTCCAGGACTCCACCTCTGCTGCACAACTGATCCTGAAGTTCACCATGAGTGTGAGCTGTCCCCCAAAGACAGACAGTAATTCTCTGTGAGGAAGAAGAGGAAAGGAGGTGCAAAGGAACCACTTTTTCTTTGAGCAGCTCTCCAGGACTCCACCTCTGCTGCACAGCTGATCCTGAAGTGCACCATGAGTGTGAACTGTCCCCCAAAGACAGACAGTAATTCTCTATGAGGAAGAGGAAAGGAGGCGCAAAGGAGCCACTTTTTCTTTGAGCAGCTCTCCAGGACTCCACCTCTGCTGCACAGCTGATCCTGAAGGGCACCATGAGTGTGAGCTGATCCTTCCAAACACAGACAATGAGGTATTTTGGGGTTTGTTTGGTTTTTGGTTTTTTGTTTGTTTTTTTGAGGGGGAGAGAAGAGAAGAAGGTGCAAAGGAGCCACTTTTTCTTTGAGCAGGTCCCCACACACCAATGCTCAATAAACAGAGGATTAACCAAGTTATTTTGCAGCAAGTAGAATGTTTGCCAAGCAGAACACAAGAATTTCACCATGTCTTTCATTCACCTACAAGTCAACTCTGGACTGAGACTGTACAAGGTGACCTGGATGTCTGCCTGTCCTGAAAAAGCCATCACCAGGTTTTGTGGTGAGACTGGGTGGAGATTTCTGGAGGCAGAGTGCCACACCAAGGTTGTCACCGTGGTCCAACCAGGCCAGACTCAGAACAGCCACATTTAGAAAGACTAAGCTGGAGTACCCAAGGGCACAGCCTGTTAGTGACACAGTGCTGCTATGGAGCTCTCACAGGACTGCCCCTGGAAGTTTTGCTATGCTCTATGGCAAGAGCAAATCATCAGCAGACAGTGAGAAGCTTGCACCTTAATTGCAAGAGCTGTAATAAACCTTTGCATCTGAATATCCTGTTGGAAGAAAGGTAGCTGCTTTGATCCTGGAGTCCCAGCTGTCATCTCCTCTGTCAAGACCTCATTAACATGCAAGTGAGATGTCACCCCAGCCACAGCTTGCGAGACATTTCTCTGTCCAGGTCCACTAAATTAAATTAGGCAGCAGAGAAGGAAAGGGAAGCATTTCTGAACACAGAGCCAGCAGCACAGCAGCAGAACACTTGTCCTGAAGGCACGACGCACGCTTTGGCACACTTTTGACCTGAGCCTAGACACTTGTGACTCAACTCCCTCAGCTGTGTGCTTTAAGGAAAAAAAAAAAAAAAAAGCTTTTCTTCAAGATCATCACACAGCCCATGGAAATGCACTGCTCCAATCTCTCCTAACTCAGTTACCAGACACGTCCTATGCAACCACATCTCTAAGCTAGCTGCAAGACATCCATCAACTCCAGCCACTAAGAAGGAAAGTTACCTGAGTATCCATCCTGAATGCTGTTAAAGTCAGCTGTTAGCAATTATTCCAGCTAAACCATTCAAAAGGTGCTTTGAACTTGGGTAAGGTCCTTGGTGACACTGCACAGCTAGCGAGGAGGCTACGCTCTCACCCGGCCACCGCACCATCAATAATTGACTCTGTGAGCCAAGGACTTGGTCCTCTGGCACCTGCATACATTTTAGTGGCTGCTTTTCCAAGATAAGGACTAGAAACTGTATCTTCCTCCAGATAACACTGAGCTTTGGTCAGCCTGTGTAAGCATGAGATGTTAACAGCTAGCAAGAGAAGAGGGCCCGACCATTGCTGCTTTGAAAGTGCCCCCCTGGAGCCAACCCAGCCCTGGCCCATGGCAGTGCCTGCAGGCAGGGTGGTGGGAGCTGATCTGCTTGTGGAGCAAGCAGAATGTGAGAGGCTGGAGGAGCTGAGTGGAGCTGGAAGCTGGGAGGTTAATAATGTATATTCCCTGGGTTATAGGATCCCTCTTCCCAGGCTGAGGCTAAGACATGCTTAAAAATTAAAAGTGCAGATATCCTACAAGGGAGGAACAGATGCTAAGACTGCTCATGTATCTTTAATGTGCTTCCAACTCACACACTCAGTGCTACGAACTTCCCTGCCTTGCTGCTACCTCCAGGATCTCTCTACCCCTCTCTGCCCTCTGCCAGGGTCCAGGTGAGGCAGAACACACAGCCCCAGAAGAGTGTTGGAATGAAGGAGGGCTCCCCTCTCGCATCCACATATTTGGGTCCTGCTTTTTTTTCCTCCCACAGGATTCTGATGTGGTGTAACCAGATCTGAGGACAGGCAGTTCCTACCTCTGCTGGCATCCTCACCACGATGTCCTCACCCTTGGACCCACACACATGAGGTGATGAAGATGAGACCTTGAGCTCACACATGAGGTGATGAAGATGAGACCTCGAGCTCACACATGAGGTGGTGAAGATGAGACCTCGAGCTCACACATGAGGTGATGAAGATGAGACCTCGAGCTCACACATGAGGTGATGAAGATGAGACCTCGAGCTCACACATGAGGTGATGAAGATGAGACCTCGAGCTCACACATGAGGTGATGAAGATGAGACCTCGAGCTCACACATGAGGTGATGAAGATGAGACCTCGAGCTCACACATGAGGTGATGAAGATGAGACCTCGAGCTCACACATGAGGTGATGAAGATGAGACCTCGAGCTCACACATGAGGTGATGAAGATGAGACCTCGAGCTCACACATGAGGTGATGAAGATGAGACCTCGAGCTCACACATGAGGTGATGAAGATGAGACCTCGAGCTCACACATGAGGTGATGAAGATGAGACCTCGAGCTCACACATGAGGTGATGAAGATGAGACCTCGAGCTCACACATGAGGTGATGAAGATGAGACCTCGAGCTCACACATGAGGTGATGAAGATGAGACCTCGAGCTCACACATGAGGTGATGAAGATGAGACCTCGAGCTCACACATGAGGTGATGAAGATGAGACCTCGAGCTCACACATGAGGTGATGAAGATGAGACCTCGAGCTCACACATGAGGTGATGAAGATGAGACCTCGAGCTCACACATGAGGTGATGAAGATGAGACCTCGAGCTCACACATGAGGTGATGAAGATGAGACCTCGAGCTCACACATGAGGTGATGAAGATGAGACCTCGAGCTCACACATGAGGTGATGAAGATGAGACCTCGAGCTCACACATGAGGTGATGAAGATGAGACCTCGAGCTCACACATGAGGTGATGAAGATGAGACCTCGAGCTCACACATGAGGTGATGAAGATGAGACCTCGAGCTCACACATGAGGTGATGAAGATGAGACCTCGAGCTCACACATGAGGTGATGAAGATGAGACCTCGAGCTCACACATGAGGTGATGAAGATGAGACCTCGAGCTCACACATGAGGTGATGAAGATGAGACCTCGAGCTCACACATGAGGTGATGAAGATGAGACCTNATGGTTTAAAGTGAATCTTGCAGAGTAGTGTTCTAGGTTGGACTTGGTGCTCCTGAGGGGCTTTGCCAGCCTGGGTGCTTCTGTGGTTCTATGATTCCCATCTCACAACAGAGCTGGAAGTTCTTTTCTAGAGACACTTCATGGAGATGTCTCACCCAGGAAATCAGACTGGATGTTAGGAAGAAGTTCTTCCGCATGAGGGTGGCGAGACCCTGGAATGGGTTGCCCAGGGAAGTGGTGGAAGTTTCATCCCTGGAGGTGTTTAAGGCCAGGCTGGGTGAGGCTGTAACCAGCCTGATCTAGTGTGAGGTGTCCCTGGGCATGGCAGGGGGGTTGGAACTGGCTGATCCTTGTGCTCCCTTCCAACCCTGACTGATTCTAAATGATTTTAACCTCTCCTGCTCTTCCCTGGCCATTCTGCAAGCACTGCAGTGGAGCTGCTGCTGGCCTCACTGCAGCAGGAACACCTGAGTGGTTGGAGGCGGCTTCATGCCTCAGTACCTTCGTGGAGAGAGATCAGCTTTAGGGGGCTATTTATTGCAGGAGTTCAGATTCCTGCCTCCCTGTGACATGATGAATGACTTTTAAGTAACATAATATCTGGTTTCCTCCTCCTTCACACACCCATTTCATTGCCAGCTGTCCTCAGTGACCAGATCTGACAGGATTGTTTGCAGTCAAAAAGGGAAAGAGAAATTCTTTACCATGTGCCCAGGCTCCTCTTGTGCATATTTAATGGAATTCTTGCTTGTGTTAAAATGGTTATCAATTATTCACCCCCAGACTCAGTCATTCCAAACATCCCAAGGCATAAAGAGGTCTGCTCTGGTTGCATCAGGAAGGAGGAGGGAGGAGAAAGGCATCCAGAGGAGGGCCACAAAGGTGCTCAGAGGGCTGCAGCAGCTCTGCTATGAGGACAGGCTGAGAGAGTTGGGGCTCTGCAGCCTGGAGAAGAGAAGGCTTCCAGGAGACCTTGGAGTAGCCTTCCAGGATCTGAAGGAGGCTACAGGAAGGCTGGGGAGGGACTATTGACAAGGTCTGGGAATGACAGGACAAGGGGCAATGGGTTTGAAGTGTCAGAGGGGAGATTGAAAGTGGATGTTAGGAGGAAGTTGTTTGCAGTGAGGGTGGTGAGACACTGGCACAGGTTGCCCAGGGAGGTTGTGGAGCACAGAATCACAGAATGTGATCTTTGATCACATTGGGTGATTCTGTGCTCCACAACCTCCATGGAGATGTCCAAGGCCAGGTTGGATGAGGCCTTGAGTGACCTGTACTAGTGGGAGGTGTCCCTGCCTATGGGAGGGGTTTGGAGCTGGATGATCCTTGAGGTCCCTTCCAACCTTACCATTCTATGATTCTATGAAAAAAAAAAAAAGAAGCCAAAATATTTCCCTTTTCCTTTCTCAACTCTTTCCCACATCACAGCAAGTTAGCCACTTGGGGCTCTAGTATTTGAAGAAGAAGACAGGCTGGTGATAGGGTACAGTGGGGGCGTTGTGTCAGAAGGTAGCCCAGGGCACAGCCATCAGCTTAGGGCCTGATTCATAGGATCATGCAGGCAGGAATGTTGGAAAAGACCTCTGATACTTGCCCTTGCAAGTTTTGTTCACTTGCCCTTGAAGGTGAAACTTTGCCCTTCACCAGCTTTGTTGCCCTGCTTCAGGACGTGGTTTAGTGGGCATGGTTGTGTTGGGCTGAGGGTTGGACCTGATGATCTCAGAGATCTTTTCCAGCCTCAGTGATCTGCTGATGATTTTATCACTATGATTATGCCTGCAGGGGAGGTCTTTCCTCTCTGGAAGCTTTCTGCCTGCCAGCAGCTCCAGCATAAAGTGCAGGCAGAGAAGGGCTCAGGCTCCAAGATGTGGTTCAGTGATGAGCAAAACAAAACCAGGGGAGGCTTGAAGAGCCTTGAAGAGGAATCCATTTATCAGGAATCCATTTATCCACCTAAGGAGTTTGTATCAGCACAGGAAGAGGATTGATAGAGTGGGGCAGGCTTTGTGACACCTGGATGCAGGCTCTCTGCTTGGCCACAAGCCTCAGGTGTGAACTTACCTGGAAAAGAGTTGCTGCACACAGGATAATGCTGCACAAAGCAAGTACCACAGAATTGCTTTGGTTGGAAAAGACCTTTAAGATCATTGAGTCCATCCAACTCTACCAAGCCTGGTGCTGAACCATGGCCCTCAGCACCACAGCTCTGCTGCTTGCAAACCCCTTCAAGGATGGGGATTCAACCTGAGGAGCCTGTGCCAGTGGTTGATAAGTGTATAAAGCCCCTAGAAAGCAGCCTGCTTTGCAGGATCCACCCCACTTTACCTCCCCTCAGTCTTTCCACAGTGTGTACTCTGTCACACAAACACACCCTCAGAGCTCCAGCTCTGGCAGTGTGACCACCAGGACTTTTACTCCTTTGCACTGAATATTCAGGCACCAACTGCTCTGCAGTGCCCCAGTGCTAACAGACAAGAGAGCCATTAAAAAGCTCAAATGGAGAGAGATGGTTTCTAAGGGCATGGAAAGCAGCAATAAATCTCTTTGGCTCTCACTTCCCATGCAGGTCACTAAATCTGTGCCTATAATATTAGGAGTGTGCTGGCTAACTGGCCACAAGCTATACAAAAGCCTTTTCTCTCCAGGCTCAATCAAAAGGACAACAGCATATGACAGACCCCTTGTATCTTTGGTATTTTAGCCTGTCACAGCAGGGACCTCCTGCAGGGCCAGCAGGAGAAGGGGTTCTGCTGGCCAAGCCAAAGCTAACAAAAATACCTAATGAGGAGAAGAGGCTGAGAAGCTCAGGCATGTAGCTGTGTCTAAAGCAGCCTGTGCAAGCTGAATGTGGCCATGAAAAATTCATCCCAGGGAGGCTATCGGATGTAGCAGTGAGGCACTGCCTGAGCTGAAAGAAGCACTGGGGGTGGGGACTGGTTTTGCTGGGGCTCAAAATATTTAGGGGAGAGAGGGAGAATGAGGGGGGGAGAGAGGGAGAATNNNNGAGAGGGAGAAGGAGGGGGAGAGAAGGAGAAGGAGGGGGGGAGAGAAGGAGAAGGAAGGGGAGAGAGGGAGAAGGAGGGGGGGAAGGAGAGGGGGAGAAAGATGGAGAGTTGAAGGGAGAGGTAATTCTGCCCTACAGCCGCTGTCACTGACTTGCCCCCTGCAAGCTTCTGGTCCAACTTCTCCCTTCTCTAGTACCTGTTTCTCTCCCTGATGACCTTCATCTCTCTCACCAGTTTCTCACCCATAACCATGCCACACCCACCTGAGCTACTGCCCCTTCCACCTCTCATCAGTGACCCCACTAAAGTCACAGAGGGGTAAGCTGGGGCGGTTTGAGGAGCTCTGTGCAGTGTGGCTACATCTCTGGAGAAGGATATGGTGAGTTAGAGAAGCTCTGCCTTGGCCTGGGAGAGGAGAGACTGAACCTGCTGGAGCTGGAGGCTCAGTGCAGTAGGACAGACAGCAAAGTGCTCAGCCAGATGTTACTCTGTGCTGCAGCTGTAAGGAGCTTCAGCAGGAGTTTTGGAGGCAGTTAGAAGTGAGACATAACTGACTCCTGGTCTGGCCTCTGCACAGGCTGAAGCAAGCAGTTAGAAGGGTGCAGTGCCTGTGCAAACATTGGGAAATCCTTGTTCACCAGGACAATCCTAGCCTACAGGCTGGCTGACACACAACCTCCATGATTAAACAGCTGTTAATTGAGCACACAACAGGTTACTGCCACATGCAAGCTGCTGGAGCTCTCAGGAAGGCCAGAGTCCCTGCTGTCCCAAACAGAAGGGTACTTCTCTTGGATTCCTAAACCCCCATTTGGTGAAAGAATGGTTTGGTGCCCACTTTGTGTCACAGCACCTTAAGAGAAGTGCTGCTGCTTATTTATCTGACCTTCAGTGAAGCTGAGGAGGGAGCAATGCAAAAAAACACTGAAGCAAATGTCCTTTGCAATAAGTTAACTTCACACTGGAACAGATTACCCAGGGAGGTCATGGATGTCCCCTCTCTGGAGGTGTTCAAGGCCAGGTTGGATGAGACCTTGAGCAACCTGGTCCAGTGTGTCCCTGCCTGTGGCAGGGGTTTGGAACTAGATGATTTTTAAGGTCTCTTCCAACCTAAACCTTGGATCATGCCATCCCAAACCCCCAATATTTAATCAAAGCCAGCTGTAACTGGGGAGCTTGGGTCCATGATCTTTAACCCAAGGAAGAGTTTGGCTGCTGGGTTACCTGTGTCAGTAACTCTGGCAAAGCTGAAGACTCAATAAAAATTGACTTTGGCTGACTCACTGCATGCTGCAAGGGAAGAGCACAAAGAATGGTGACAAACTCTTGTGTGGCTACTAGAGGAAGGATGGTGAGACTGGCTCCTGCTTCAGCATGGACTGGGGTGCTCCCTCCCAAAGAGAATTCACTCCATGATCACTGATAATACTTAGAGTAAGATGCAGGTGTGTAACAGGGTAGGTCAACTGGCACAGGCTGCCCAGGGAGGTGGTGGAGTCACCATGCCTGAAGGTGTTCAAGAAATGTGTGGCTGTGGCACTGTGGGATGTGGTTTAATGGCTGTGGTGCTCTCAGGTTGAAGGTTGGACTCAATGATCTTTAGAGTCTCTTCCAACCAAAACAATCTTCTGCTTCTAATTCCTTCTTTATTCAGGGGTGTCTTGAGAGGAAAGCACCACCTGAGAGTGACAAAAATGGCCACTTCATGACAGGAGAGGGCCAGATGACAGAATCTCAGAATGAATGTCAGGGAAGGACCTTCGAAGCTCTTCCAATCCAAGCCCCCTGCTGGAGCAGCATCACCTACGCCAGATCACACAGGAACACATCCAGGCAGGTCTTGAATATCTCCAGAGAGGAAGACTCCACAACCCCTATGGGCAGCCTGTTCCAGGGTTCTGTCACCCTCACAATGAAAAAAATTCCTCCTCATGTTTAAACGAAACTTCCTCTGCCTCAGCTTCCACCATTGCCCCTTGTGCTGGCATTGGGCATCACCCAGCAGAGCCTGGCTGCAGCCTCCTGGCACTCACATTTACATCTTTATAACATTGTTGAGGTCACCTCTCAGTCTCCTCTCCTCCAAGCAACACAGCCCCAGCTCCCTCAGGCTGATATTCCATTCCCTTAATCATCTTTGTGGCTCTGCAGAGCAGTTCCTAAACATCAGCATAAAGGCAGAGTAGTAAACAGCACAGTATGAAGCAGTAAAACACTCTTGTCAAGGTATGCAGAGGTGTATTTAGGTGTTCAAGAGACGTGTGGCCATGGCACTTTGGGACGTGGTTTAGTGGTTGTTGTGGTGCTGGGGTGATGGTTGGACTCAATGATCTTACAGAGCTTTTCCAATCCAAACAATTCCATCCAACCTGGTCCTGGACACCTTCAGGGAGGTTGTGGAGCACAGAATTACAGATCTTTGATCACATTGGGTGATTCTGTGCTCCACAACCTCCCTGGGCCACCTGTGCCAGTGTCTCACCACCCTCACTGCAAAAACTTCCTCCTAACATCCACTTTCAATCTCCCCTCTGCCCCTCTCCTTATCCTGTCATTCCCAGACCTTGTCAATAGTCCCTCCCCAGTCTTCCTGAAGCCCCCTTTCGATACNTCGATACTGGAAGGTCACTCCAAGG
>VWYK01074334.1:9607-27400 GCA_013399775.1 Semnornis frantzii
TTCTTCTCCATGGTCTTAACCTCCCACTCTCAGAACAATCATACTGTAAATCAGCTCTTTTCCCACAAAGAAGTCATGCCTTATTAGCAAAGTGCAAGCTCATACAAATGAGATAAGAGCACTCTAATCCTGGAATTAAGTTCTACAAAACTTATGCAAACTTCGGAATTAAGTGCATTGAGCAAAGAACAGCAGAGACACCCACTGCTAGATGAGATCAGCTGGACTTACTTGCTCTATCTCAACATCAGCAGTGTAACGCTTGGCAGTAGAACTGCTGCTGCAGATGTGAAGAGGCAGAGGGAAAAACTGAGAGCCATATAGGTGCAGTTATGTGTGACTATCTGTAGATAAATGTGCATGTACATGTGCATAGTCAGTCCCACAGAAATAACCAGAACTAGTTTCAAACAAGAACACTTTCACAGCCAAGGTCGTGTTGTGTTTCTCCGGTGTGCCACGCCAGAAGATCTTTGATTAATAAGGCAAGGATAGTGCCTCTTGGCACTATAAAGACCCCAGTCGAGCAATTTCTTTTATTACTTATTTTCCCTGGCCACCAGATGTCACCACTGATGTACTCAGATCCAGTTCACTGCAACTACCTCAGCAGGAAAAGCACCTGCTTGTGTAAGAGGGCGCTAAATGACGTTACCGATGCGGTAGACAGGAGACCTCTGGCATTTCAGACTGCTTGAGAAAATGAAGTTTTGGACAAGACATGCTCGATGGGGGAAGCGTCCTAACTTAAAGCTTGAGAAAGTCAGTAAAAGACTGAAACGTGCTTCTGGGTTCTAAAAAAAAATCATAGCAGTTCAGTATTATACTTGAAGGAAAGTATGTCTGGATAAATTTACCATATGCCATGACCAACATTTACCTTTATTTAACAACAGTCACCCTAGCTGGTTAGGAGAAAAAGTATTCATTCATCACCCTCACCTGGAAAATCAGAGCAGAGTCAACCATGGATGTGTTTCTCTCAAGAAGACAAACTCTTAACTCATGCAAGGATCCTGGACTACCTGAGTGCCTACACATGCCCAAGTTTATGGTCCCTGCATAGCTTTCCAAAAAGCAGGATAAAATGGATTAGACAACTTTATTGCTGCTTAAAAACAAACAAAACCCTCAAACCTCAGACCTGTAACTCTTATGCCTGAATTGAGAAATAATTTTCATATTACAGTGTAAGCCTACTAATATCATCTCACTATTAGAAAGAACAAATCATGTTTAAGATCCCTATCCCTATTGCCAGAGCAAAGGCATAGTAATGCTGTAACTGGATCCTCCATCAAGGATGCCAATACCATTTAAGCAGTGATTCCAAACTTTTCCACACTATTACAATGCCAGACATTCTAAAGACAAAAATATGGTTCCATCTTACATCTCTCTGCATTCCTACTGAGCTCAGCAGAAATCTGGCACATCCTCCAAGGGAAGATATATCAAAACAACAATGTGTCGGTGATGGAAAATCCAGAATGCTGACTAAATATTTGATCCAAAATTCAAAGTTCACAGTCTTTGGGTCGTGTGTNCTTTGGATCTGTATCTAAATGGACAAAACTATTACTGGTTTGGAAATCATTCACTGAAAATACTTAAACCCCTAATAACTGCAGTGGTACTTACAGAATTTGCTGAACTAAGTCATAAATTTGAGGTAATATGGAGGATGGTTCTATTAGCACAACACTCAGAGAAATACATGACTTTAAATTGTGTACAAACACCATCATCAGTGTAAAGTTTCATTCTCCAACAACACTAGCAGTTCATTAGAATATCACACCTCATAAAGCTCAACCATCCCACAAGCAGAACAAGAAGAATTTGCTCAGGAAGCTATTTTGCCTTTATACCACAAAACAATTTTAGTAACTTAGTTCTGGTGCTAACAGGTGGAATACCACCAGTATTTTCTAGAATATGCTCTGTTGGCATGTATTGCATGTATGTATTCTGCTGGCATGTATTGCACAGGGAAATACCTACTCGGGGTAAAACCCTTGGGAGATTTAGCAGAGGCTCACATGATTAAGCATATAATAATTTCTGAGTGTTAGATTATGGTATTCTTGGCCAAATATCCACCCCGTTGAAAAACTGTAGACTTGAGTGCGGCGCCACGGTAAACTCTACAGCTATTCTCATGTAGCTTCTGCCGTGTCTCACCAAGAGCGACTTGCTAAGGACCAGGCAGCGCGGCCACGACAAGGCTCCGAGAGCGTCTGCAGCCGGTCGCCTGTTACGTATCAGGATTTCCCGAGTGATATGCTCTGGGAGATTTTCTGTTAAAAGAGGCTTCCCTTGCTCTGGGCAGAGCGGCCCGGGCGTCCCGCCGGCCCTGGGTGGAAGCTCTCCGGCCGGGGCACTCACCCGGCGGCAGGAAGAGGGAGCCCCTCACGCCTCCCTCCTTCAGCCGGATCCTCCGCACGCCGGGGGCCGTGAACCACCTCTCCACCTCAGCCTTGGCTACCACCGGCCCCGGGATGGTGCCGGGCAGGCTGTGGCCCTGGTGGACCAACATCTCCACCTTCATCGGAGTGCCGGTGCTTCGGGGAACGAGCCGCTGATACGGCCTCTCCATGCCGGCGGGGGCAAGGCTCCAGAAGAGCCCCATGGGCTCCACGCCGGTGTAGCTCCCGCCGTGCGAGGCGTCCGTGTCTAGGTGCAGCTGGCCGCGGCCGTCCGCCCGGTAGTGCGCACACGACTCGAAGAGGCAGCCCCGCTCATTGGCCGCTACAGCCCGCAGGGTCACCGATTGCCCCGGGCCCAGCCCCGCCACCCGTGTCTCCACTCGCTCGTCCGCTAAGCCAGCGGCAGGGGAAACGGCCACGCTCACAGTCCACCGCCTCGGCGGCAGGGGCGGCGGTGGGGCGCGGCAGAGAGCTTGCCGGACCGAGGCCGAAGCGGTGACAGCCGCCACTCTCCACATGTCGGCGACAGGCGGGAAAGTGCTGCTGCGCTAACGGCAATAACGGTGGCACGGCCACCGCCCCCTGCAGCCAGCCTCAATCGATAGCAGAGCTGCACAGCTCTCTTAGCCGCAGCGCTGCGCCGGGCCGAGTCTCCCCACTGCCGTTCCTCCTCCGCGCCGCCTGGCCACTTAACCCGTCCCGCCTCCTTCCCCCGAATCATCACGCCATGTGCAGCGAGCGAGCTGTTGGGAGAGGTTAACGTTTCATTTTAATCCATTAAAAAAGTAGTCAGTGCAGAACACATAAACACGACATAGAATTAATATTAAACAACTTCAGCTATACCCACGCAGTTTGGGTTTATAAGGCATTGTCGTTAAGGCCTTATTTTCACACAACAGCGCAAGCTTGCCAGCGCCCTACAAGCTTTGTGTGCCAGACCAGACAGTCCCTGCGAGGGCTGAGAGTGCTGCCTCCGACCCTTAGACCGAGAAATGAACCCTCCAGGGCTCAGCGAGTGAGGCCTCTGCTCCCCAAGCGCCGTAGCACCTCCTACGAATCTGACAGCCCAGCACTTGGTGCCTCCAGCGGCAGCCAGGTCACCTTTGCAGCCCTGCTATTTTCGGCAGTACTGACAAGCAGGCAGCTGTAGAGGTATTAAGAGTATGAATATACAGGCAAGGAGAAACTGCCCTGCAACAGTTTCAGTGGGCCTATACAGGACTATCCAGCCCGGCTGAGGAGATGCCCACAAACAGTTCCAGGCATGACTACCAATGCGTCCAGTTGTGTTATTTCTTCATGCTTCTAAATTTTCCAAAACCACACAAATGCTTCATCTCTGTTGCATGGTATGCCAGGCTATGGGCTGCTGTTTATAAATGGAAGATATGTTCTCTGAGGATTCAGGCACAGTATTGCTGGTTTTGATAAGTAAAATACTGGGTATCAAGTGTTAAGGCAGATGCCTTTCAGTGATGTGGAAAAAGCAGAAGGTGCAGTAATGGAGAGTCTATGAATGAAAGTTCGTAGAAAGAACAGAAATATTACTGGATGCAGGAAGATAAAACACCTGCTTCCAGAAAAAATAGAGCACAAAGCTGGCTCTGGTGAGGGCAATGACTCTGAGAAAGCTAAAGCAAAGTTTGATCCTAGTTCTCACCTTGAGTTACCCTCCACTTACATTCACATTCAAAGCAGACACAGCCTCACCCTCATAATTTTTTAGATTGTAACCCTATGCCGCACACAACAGGAGACCAAGACTAAAACTGAGGGTAGAGGAGGATGATTAAAAGGAAGCTGGTCTCATACTGTTCCCCACTGTCATCCTCCGAGAAACCCAAAAATTTATTCTCTGATGTTCTTTGTTCTCATTCAGAGCCATTTAACAAAACAAACTTGAAACACCAGCATTTTCATCTACAAAGTAGCCCAGCTCACATCACAGCTTATTGGATGTTCCAGATGGCTTGCCTGTGAGGTGTTTGTGGAAGAAAGCTTGAATCTGCTGCCAAGCATCTATCTGTGCCTTGCAGTGTGCCTTGGGCTCCCCTCCCCACATCACAGGTTTGCCAACTAGCAGGTGCATTGAGGCTGCACACATTGGGAAAAATGGGGGTTCAATGTAGTGCCCTGCTCCAGGATAACAGATTATCTCAGGCTTTTCCTTCCCATGAGCTTGCAAATGTTTGCTCCCCTCAATCGCAAAGAATTCACTTTTCCAGTTGTGATCGTCCTGGCCAACAATGAACAAGAAGTGACACTCAGCCTTTTCCAAAGGGATAAAGCTTTGGCGGTCAGGCCCTTCCAGTGGGTTGTTCAGTAGATCAGTAATATCAGCAATCCCAGACTTGTTTACTTTCATGCGTTTTATATTCGAACCAAGGGGTGGAATGGTGATGTCCTTGTAGCGAAGCACTGCACCCACATTTGCCACTGAGGCATTGATAAGGGCCGTGGCTGTGATGCCTTTTAGGAAGGATGCCATGGACACACAAAGATCACCTCCCTTTGAGATTCCAAGCAACCCAATCCCAGGACCTTTAACCTGGAGTGGAGAGAAAAGAAACCACAAGCCATGAACCACAGCATGCCACTTGTTTAAGATGTTGGCATGTTCGTGGTAGCATCTGTCTGCATTAGAACCTGGATCCCAGGTATAGAAATCTAAGGTCCTGCATGCAGGGCCCATGTCTGAGGAACCCTGGAGTACTGTGCCATGCTTATAAGCCCTGCTGAGACTATGATGCTGTCATCAGTTATGATAATGCGATTCTCACATTCAGCCACTGTCCTCAACTCCTCTAATAAGAAGCTAATGTGGGGTAGCAGACTCCACATCAGCTGCTCTCCCATTTTGCTACTATGCCTGGTGTCTTGTCTAACTCCCAGTGAAAAGGAAGTCTTCTGAGGTAGCTTACTCATTAAAATGTACCTTTAAAAAATCACCTATTAAAACCACTCTTCCAAGTGAACTAACTGTACAGTCCTCAGGAGTCAACCTAGAATAGGTTCTCTCATTTTCACAGGCAAATTAACTAGAAATTATATTTCAGGGTGCTGAAATCTTTTTTAAGGATAATGGAAACAGATTATCTAATAACACAATTGCTCCAATATCCAAAGACCCTCGGGGGTAAAAAGTCTCAGAGACAGCAAGAAAATTTAATACCTTTTGTACTGTATCACTAGTGTAATAGGCTCCAAATCCACTTACTTTGAAGCATGGGAATGGAGAAATTAGAAAATATATCTGAAACTTTGCAAGATGTTAAAAACGTGGTGAGACTATCAGTGGAGGTGCTAATGGGAGGATCCGGTACTGCTCTCAGGGTTGAAAACAGTGGGGGAGAAGGAATTTTCGGAGTTTTTTTCAGAGTTTTTTTGGACAGAGAGACAGCAAGAGCAGGTAGATTTAGAGTGACTTAAAAGCAACCAAAACCTTCAACAGCTACTCATCTCTCTAAGGTTGAGGAAAGTATGAGTTCTCCATAGAAACCAAGTGTTGCCTCATGCAATTCCAGTTATTGTCATGCCCAGCTCGCAGAACTGAGCAGGGTTCTCTTCCAAGAAGAGTCAACTTAGAAGGATTTCCAAGTTCACAACTAGCTACTGAAACCCAGAGTCACCTAATGCCAACTTTTGAAGTGATTATAGTGATACACGGCAACCACTGTGTACTGGTGGACTTGCCTGAGACCTTTATCACAGAAGGCTATTGTGTGCTCCACAACTGAAAAGGGCATTTAGTTCTGAGGGATGTTCTACAGAGCATAAACTTAAAAGTTTCACTGAAAGTCCAAGAAGCCTCCAGGCAACCTGCACCCTAATTACAACACTGAGTTGAGTGGAGCATAAATTGCCAGTATGTGTCCTATGTGTCACTTCACCAATTCAGAAACAAGAACTGGAATAATCTGTGAGAGAACCATTGTAATGGGAGTTAAAGATGCAAAACAAACTAATTACAGCCAACTTGGACAGAGATGCTATTTTAAGTACAGCAGCTCTGCCACATGTACAGTCTGAGAAGACCTGAGAGTTCCCTCTAGTGAAAGAGTATCAATGAACAAACCAACCTGGGTGTGTTGTAACATATAGTTTACAGCTTCTTCAAAATATTCCAGGTGGAATTCCTTCATCTCTTTAGGGAGATCTTCATAGCTATAGTAAGCCAGAGCCAGCACAGCAAAACCATAGTTGGCCAGCAAGCAAGCCCTATATTCTGGGAGTCCTCCTCCAATTCCATATAAGTCAATAATTCCTGGAAAGGGACCATTTCCTGCAAGAGAACACATAATAGGACAGTTTAACCCACTATTTTAAATCTACATTCTGGATTCATAGGCCTAGAAATGTATCTTTTTAATAAAGAAAACACCACAGAGCAGCAAAATGGTACTAAGTGTCATAAATGACTGTCCCTAAATCACTACAGTGCTTCAAGACTAAACAAGACAGCACAAAACAGCAGGCTTGGTAATGTTTTGGATAACATTAGCATACAAATGTCTGAAAGGAAGAGATCCTTTGACAGTCACAACTAGTCTGTTGTGTGTCATGTAAATTCATTGCAAAGGTATCAAACTCTGCTTTGAAAACACACAGGAGGCTTCTCTCCAATACATTTCTCTGAAGATGATCCAAAAAAGCTCATTGATTGTTCCAGCTTCTCAGTTTCAGTGTAAATATACTATAGGCATTTATTCTGGGATTAAGATAAGAAAAGCATTTGCAACCAGCCTTACTAAGCTGGTGAGGGAAGTTTTAGATCAGGTCCATTTGGGTCAGGGATTTAAGCACAGTGCTGAGAGCCATTTCTGCAAACTGGTAACAAAGTATGGAAAGAAGACAGCGAAGAGGGAGAATCCCTTTCCTGCTCTGAAGGGAGGATAAAGCTTCCCTCAGGTGTCTCCTGATTAACACGAAGAACTTGGGCAACAAACAAGAAGAACTGGAAATTCTCCAGCCACAAGGCTGAAAAGCGGTTAGAGTCTGAGACACTGGCTGGGACAGCATGTATGATTTTGGTACTATCACGGAGGAATAGACAGGGAAGGAAAAGGAGAGAGGAAGGCACATGCTTTGTGGAGAGGCTCCTTGGGCACATAGGGTTGCAGAGATATGCTTGGTGAAAGCCTCTGAGTTGGAAGGGGAAAGAAAGGTGGTATATGATGGTGATGTGGCCATCACAACCAAGATAAGGTAAGAGATGAGGCTGCCTACAGAAAACTAGCAGAAGTCTGCCCAGCTGCTGGGAGGACAACACAGCATTTGTCAGGCAATCCAAAAACCTCACAAAAAATTATTATTTTCTGACAAAAATACTGCAGGGCTAAACCTGTTTAATGCTTAACTTGATCTGCTCACAAATGACGAAGAACTGGAAACAAATGTCGCAGCAAAAGGCAGTTTGAACAGCAGCAGTACTGTACAATTAAGTTAGGATCTGCAGAGAGGCTAGAAAGGGAATTAGCAGGCTTAGGACTCCACACTTAGGAGAGCAAATTTCAAAGAGCAACCTGCTCAAAGTGCAACTGCTGATTTTCCAGGAAAATAGCCAGGTACATGAAAGGCTACTCTGAAGAGTGGCTGACACCACCTCCCACTGCACTTGGAAACAAAACGGTACTGTGATTGATGCCTTCACGACCATTATGAGTAAGTAAAAACCACGTATGTTTTAGCCCATATAGCTGTGCCACATGAGGAGTGTGGACTGCAGATCTAAGTCGGTTGGAATCAGGCCACTCCTTGAAGAGTTCCCGGTGCTAGCTTGTGAGCTCCAGTTCCCCTTTGTCCTCTGCCGGGTACCGGGATCAAGGGCGTCTGGAGGGAACCTTGCGCCGGGCCTCGGAATATAGGCGGAGAACGGCAGCAGCACCCGTGGGAGGAAAGAGCCTGGCGCGGCCGGTTCTTACCGGGAGGCAGGAAAAGCGTCGCCCGGATCCTCCCCTCTCGCACAGGGACTCTCCGCACCCCGTCCCGTAGGAACGCCCGCTCGTGTTGTGCCTCGGCCAGAAGCCGTCCGGGGGGATCCCCGTGGCCCTCGAATACCTCCAGCTGCAGGAGGAAGGGGCTCTGCACATTTCGCTTCACCAGCCGCCTGAACGGCTTCTGAGGCTGCAAAGCCCAGAGCAGTCCCATGGACTCCAGGCCAGAGAAGCTGCCTCCTGGCAGCGCAGGGCAGCGAGAGAGGTCCAGCGTCCCATCGTCCCCAGCCTGGTAGCGGGCACAGGCCTGGAAGAGCTCGTCCCTCTCGTCCCGCAAGGACGCTCGCAGCGTGACCTGCTGCCGCGGGCCGAGGCCCTTCACAGCGATAGCCAGCGGCTCATCGAAGAGGCTGCGGGCGGCAGGCGAGAGGCAGATGGCAGGTCTCACAGAGGAGAGGCTGCAGGCAGATGCCATCCTGGGGATCCGTGCAGGTCTGTAGCGCTGTGGGGCTGCAGGCGTGTTGCTGGGCCGGGGCAGCTGCTGATGCCAGGCATGGGAGCGTGCCCGGTACAGAGAGCGAGCAGCGACCTGCCACATGATGTTCGATTGCTTCCGCTTACTGGGGGCGAATTCCGTTGCAGGTACCTGCCCGACCGGGCGCTGAGTCCGGGAACGCCGCTGGCACTCTCTGGCACTCTCCGACTAGGCGGAGCCGGACGGCAGGGTCCTCACCCCGCCTGTCGGCTTCCTCCCCTGCCTTCCTTGCCGGCTCTGGGCGCGTTCTCCGCCAAACCAGCTGGTCCGAGGCCTGTCTTGGCCCCGGCTGGGGCCGGGCGGCAGTTGTGGGGGGCAGAAGGAACAGGCGTTGTCCAGACGGGATTCACGGAGAGGGAAGAGCCTTTGTGTGACCGGCTGCAGAGAGAGGGGCAGCCAGGGCAGCGCAGGAGAATCTGTCTGGACCATGCAACTGAGGCAGCTGCCGGAACCGAGGCTCACACGCAGCCGAGGCGGGGAGAAGCCAAACCAGAGCCAGCCTGGCACTGCTTCATGTCTTTTCGCCTCCGTGTTGGTCGCTCCAAGGCCTGGGCAAGGCGCGGTTATGTGGCCACTACGCGCTGCCCGGCTCTGACACCTCCACAGCCGGATGAATTGGTCAGGGAGGTCAGGAGTACAACAAAGGTGAGGTAAAGGTGCTTTCAGACTCTTCAGGCAGGTGGGAAATACCTGGGTCTTCCTGTAATGGACTGTGCAAGGGTTTCAAAAGAAGGCCATTCGGTTTGCCTTGCCCAGAGTTTTTGCTCCAAAGAGAACTGAAAAACAGCTGCTTCCTCAGGCTCCCGGATTCCTCCTGGGAGGTGCACATAGAGGTGCCTCTTGCTCAGAGCTCCCTGTGTCTGACATGATGACATGAAACAAATGGAAACATCTGAGGGAATCCTCAGCATTGTTCCATTTTGAAATACTGCGTGGTCAGAGGTACTGGGTAGTCTCAGCCATCTTTCAATCCCCATGGAGATTGCCCCATCTCTCTTGAAAAGGTGAGGTGCTGGGTCACTTAGCTATTTGTGTATGTTGTCTGGTGCTCTGCTCTCAATGTGTGGCAACATCCATTATTGAAATAACACTCCTTGGCTTTTAGTGCTGGATTTGATCACCACCCTAACCGTATGCTGGAGAAGATGCTAAGGGAAAGGGCTCTTAACACTTATGCAACACTCGTTCTCCTCCACACTTTGTGCCTCTAGAGCAGTGAAAAAGTGAAGGTAAGGGGATATGTGTCTGTTTTCTCTGATCTCCTCTCCCCACTTGGGCACCCCTTGATGGCCAGCTCCTGCATGTTCTACCCTGTGATCAGAAGGTGGTTAAGATGCAAAAACACCTGCTTCTAACCAAACCACGACAAATTACTCTGTCTTTAAAATCTCAGTTTATTTATTATAATTGTCACCTTAATTACAAAGCTGAAGAAATTCCATGTTGCATGGAAGAAGATCATAATGGATGTACATTTAGCAGAATAGCTTTTTGCATGATGTCTTGGAGCTAGAAGTGTCCATGAGCCAGAGCACTTCCTTCTGAAGGGAGGATGGAAAGACGGCACAAAGGGCAAACAACCTTTCCCAAGGGTTAACCAGAAACACCCCTGCATCCTGGCTATAATGTCCATTCTGTGCAAAGCAAAGACATGATAGATATGGTAGTTGTTTTGGTGCAGGTGTAAACAAGTTTGACTTGCCATTAGTTGCCAATTAAATACTTGTTGAAAAAAGCCTGGATTTGTGGCCAAGCATGAAGCTGAGGTTTAGGATAAGCCCCCATGCTCCCCATCCAGGACTGCCCACTTGTGAATTTTGGGATGGTTTCCTATGGGGTGCAGAGGGAAAAAAGGAGGGTCAAAGCAGTTCCCTGTTCCAGGGTAAGACAAAATCTGAAAATTTTCCTTCTTTTGAATACGCAAATACTTGCAGGCTTCAGCAGCATGAAAATCACATTTAATAATGTGATCTTCTTGTCTCACAATGAACAGCAACTGTGCCTCAGCTTTCTCTAGAGCGATCAGGCTTCGGTTGCCAGGGGCATGAAAGGGGTCAATAAAGATGTCAAAACAATCAAGAATGTTGGCATCAATGACCTTGACCTTTTGTTCATCGATGGTCAGAGAGGGGATGATTTTACCCTTGTAACAAAGAGGAATGGCTGTAATGTCCACAGAGCCATTGATGGAGGCAACAGCTGTCATGTTCTTCAGGAAAGCAGCCATGGCAAAAGACAGATCGGCTCCTTTGGAGTAACTGAACAGGCCAACACCTGGTCCCTTCACCTGGTAGGTAGGAGGAAATCCGTGTCAGTAGAGCTATGGAACACAGCAGCCTAGTTCAGGTAGAGGGACACTGTGTAATGCTGAGAGTTTTTAAAACACTGTGAAGAAGACAATGGCAATTACTAGTTTTTCTTCTGGACAAGTGCTGAGGCTCTCCTATACACAATTTTTTTCCACTCCCATGAAAAATGTTCCCTGGTGCTATGATGCCAGTTAAAACAAAACAAGCACAATGATGCTGTTTGAGCACCTTTTTGCAGGAAAAAGGATAAACCGTTCAGACCTCACTGGAAAAGTTTTGCAGCTAGCTGGAAACATTTTGATAATGGGGAGCTATAGAGATGGCCTCTAAGAAAAGAGACCAGGTCCCTGTAATTCCCCATGTTGGACAGTTTCAGGCAGCTCCAAAATGGACCCTATGCTGCTCAAAGATGTGAGGTGGGAGGTGTTTTCAGTTTTGTCCTTATTTCTCACTATGTTATCCTGTTATTAACTGGCAATAAATGAAATTACTCTTCTCTAAGTCAAGTCTGGCTTGCATGTGATGATGATTGGTGAGTTATCTCCCCATCCTTGTCCTGACCCATGAGATTTCTCATACTAGTTTCTCCAGCTGTTCTTTTGAGGAAGGGGGATGGGGGGTTGTATCTGACAGCCAGCTGAGGTCAACCCACCACTCCGCTTCAGGTCCTGTCCCATGACAGGGTATGTGGAGAGAGGTCTCTCCAGGAGGAGTCCCAGGGGCACCCTGTGCTGGTGTGAGTCTTCATCCAGAGCAATTAGGCAGGAAGGAAGCATGTTCAGAGCTCAGAGCCCAAGTATCCCCTGTGAGAAAATGTTCTGCAGAAGATCATTTGAGACAGGACCCCATCTTTTCAGAGAGGGCATCCCAGGAGAGGTTGCTATGGGCCTGTGGTGGGGTGAGTGCATGGGGCTGTGGCCTGTGAGCATCTCATGGGAGAGACAGCTCCACTAGCCTGACACCACTCTCCTGGAATCTCCTGGGTCTTCCAGTCTTACACTTCTTGCCAAATGATGGCACCTAGTGTGACCACAGGCAGCCCTAAGGCTCCTCTCTCTCCTTTCTGTCAACTGCTCTTCTTGCCTACACCCAGAGTGCCTTACTCATGCTAGGGCAGGGCCCACAAGTTTTGGCTGGAATGGTTGGGAGCGTGGGTTACAGAGTATCTTGGATAGGGAAGGGCTTGGGAGTTTCATTTGTTGGTAATCCTCTTTGATCAGTTCTGGTCTCTTACATAACAATGCGAACACAAAACAGCAAGCATCCGTCCTTTAAGAGAAGATTGTGCAAGTCTCCTTCCAGAAGAGAAGTGAACCCGAGGTACAGAAGACACACATCTTTCAGCGAGAGGATCTCTCTTACAGCAGCCTTAGAGTTCTTAACCAGAAACACCTGCACCATTACTTTTTCTCCTACTGTACAGTTTCTGCAGTTCAGCACTCAGAGCTGTTTCCATTTGTGATGGTATTTTGTGTAAATGTGGTGAAATCTCTACACCGAAAGGTGCACCTGATGGGTGTTGCTTTAAAGTACAGGCTGAAGATGGTATACACATGGGGAGACCAGAGTTATATGGAAAGTACAGAACTTTATTTAATGTTCATAGAGCATCAGCAAGATAAGTAAGTATATTACATATGATCTGTTCAACTGAGATGAACTAGAGTACTATCCTTTTTCTCAATGCCTGATCAAAAAAAGATCAGAGAAATTACAGAAAGTGTGAATTCAAGTCTACTCACAGTTGCAGGTAAATCAGCCTATCTTGGTGCAGCTGTGAGCAATATTAAATTAATAAATGAAAAAGTGTCTGTCAACTCAGGTCCTTCAGAACTGGGTCTGCTTGCTGATGGGGTAGAATGAGTCCTAGACCTACAACATCTTGCTCCTCTGAATGAGCCTTATGCTGCTTTGTCCTCTATCTTAGATGGCCAGCTGGTTCAAAATGGACACCTTGCTCCTGGTGAAGGGTGGAAAGGGGAGGAGCCTATGCATAGCATTTAGTTTTCTTTGAGACCGCAAACATTTTTTCAGTTTTATTTACAAAACACTTGCCTTTGCAGAAGTAATCTGCCTGCCCAGTGGTGAAGGGGAAGTGTCAAGAAGAGAGGTCTCAGAACTCCAAAGGCTATGGTCAAGACTCAGTCAGTCTACTAATGCTGAACCACACCACCCAAGACAAATGCCAGCACCACTTGGTGGGACTGCAGCTGAGGGTAACTGCCTAGGGACATTCAGGTATGCTCAGAGACTGCACAGAGTAAATAGAGATGATGGCATCACCAGGGTTGCTGCTGCATTAGCCCCAGGCATGCCCCTGGGATGCTGTGGTTCCCAGTGCACTCAACAGCATAGCAAATATAGATAGGGTATTAACAAGTTGGGGCTCTCCAGGCTTAACCTCAGCTTCCAAGACTTACTTATCTATACAGATCATTCTCTAGACTTCTCCTAGCCTCTAAGGGAAAGCCTATTAGTCACCTTCATATACATCCCTGTCACTCTGGTCCTGCATTGCTCTACTCCAGCACCTCAGGCAGAAATGCTTCTGGAGGAACAGGCACATGTAAGCAAGCATCCCCTGGATATATACCACAGGTATAGCCCAAACAAGCCTTGCCTTGCCTTGCCTTACAGCATGTGGACTTGCCCCTCGATTAGCCATGGTGTGTGGCCTCTGGAGGATGAGACACTTCCCCAGGTCCATCGGACCAGAGTTGACAGAGGGCTTAGACAAGCTCTGGCTACTTGGTGTGTCTTAGTGCTCTGCAGTGGGCAGTCCTTGAAGCAACTGATCCTTCCCCATGCCATCTCAGACACAGGAAACTGAGAGGCACTTGCTGTACTGGCAGACACAAAGGCTTTCTGGAGCCCATGCTGCAGCCCTGGTAGGGCCCATGCAGGACAGGCTCAGCACAGTTAGTCCCCTGGCACTAGAGGAGCATCTGCAAAAGCAGCAGCTATGTCCAGACCCTGGTGTTCCATAGCTGCATAGGCTGTTCTTTCTGTCAGGCCAGCTGCCATGGGAGCAGATAAATTTTCTTATTCTGAAAATGAGAGATCTGTTTGCCACTAGCCCTGAAACCCTCCAGCACATTTAGGCAGCTTAGAGGCAATCGATGTAGTGATCCTGCAAAGACATTTTCATGCAAACACTATTCGACTGTAAACCAAAGACCAAAAAGCAAAAACGTCTGTCATGATCCATGTCTTGATGCATGCTATGCTGCTTGGGGTTCCCAGCATCTGAAGGGATGTAAGAATATCTGTACTGTTCTCAGAGTAGATTTTTTGATATCATTATAGAATGCGTCTTTCTTAGTGGGATCATAATGGACCAGCACCTCTTAGTGTAAAACATTGTGCAGTGTCAGCAGATCTCATCAGAAGTTCTGGAGAAAGGAAAACTCTATGCCTCATTAGCCCTGCACAAATCCCTGATGGCTATTTGCAACATGTTTAGCCCAGGCAGTTTCTCTGGTGGATTTAGAAACAGAAGAAGAATTATTGGAATGCACCACTCCAGCTGAAGCATTATGCTGTCTTAGAAAACAGGGGCCAGGAAGGGAAAAGGTTGAGGAGAATTTGTGCCACTTTTGGTTGTTATTATCATGCTTGAAACAGGCATGGGGCTACTTGCAGACAATGCCGAAAGAGCTGCATGAGCTACTGATGCCCCCAAGCTGTGGTGCAGGCCCTTTGCAAGGTCTCTTGGTGCAAGCATCCAAGTCACCATTCTGCAAAGCATTGTAAGGAGGCCACACAGAGCAGTCTGGGAAAGGCACTGCTGAGGCACAAACTACTTGCCAGGAGGATGAAGAGTAGGATGAGGTCTGCTGATCCTCTGGTGAAGACAAGCAGAGGGAGGGGGCAGAGGATGAGTGCAGCAACATTCTGTCCAGCCAATAGAGATTCATAGAGCACAGGAGCTCCCAGAGAAACCTCAGCATGTTCTTGTGGTGTGTGATTTCAGAGCCAAAGTTTGAAGACTCAGCAAAAGTATAGTCAAGAGGAAAGGCTGTTGGAAGTACAGGGCTTTGGAGTACACTTAATCCTCAGTAGAATGTGTGGGTGCCATCTCACAAAACCCTGATGACCCAGCAGCTCAGAGAGGCACAGGGTAATAGAGCCTGTGGGTACAGCTTCAGGAGTCTTTCCAGAACATCCCTCACCTGCTGACTGCAACAACAAAACAGAATTGTAGAAGTGCATCTGAGGCTTGTCATTATTTACAGAAGATGGCCACATAGCCAGGCATGTTTTCTTGTAACTTGTTATGTCCCAGAACAAATTTTTTTTTAACCCAACATGGAAACCCCCATATTAGAACATGTCCCATTTGCCTTGAAAGGACCTGTAATTCCTTTGCTAGGGGCTGCAGTAGGAAAATCAGTGGGGGAGGTTGTTCAGCTTGCAATTTTCAAACTGAAGAAACAAATGCTAAATCATTTCAAATGCAGCAGCTCACATTCACATGTAAACATCTTGTGTCACTGCTTGGTAAGGTCAGGGACAGGCAGGTGGCATAATCACTGGGACTGGCATGATCACTGCCTATGGGCTCCACTTTTCTTACAAAGAGTTGGTTGACATTTTCCTTCAGCCAAGTGACCTCTGTAGCATGGCACAGGGCTGAATGCCACACACCGTATTGCACTGTAGCACAGCAGAGGCACAAAGAATGGTGACCATCACCAAGCTTGGCTGCAGTGACGGCAGTTGCCATGGTTAAGGCAGGCTTCTTTAGAACAGCGTAAACACACAGATGATTTACAGACTGCATGAAAGTTCACTAGCTTCCTGAGGTTACCTAGCATGTAATAATATGGCAGGTGAAGGGAAAAAAATTAAGCACTTCCCCCCCATTACTCACTCAGCCATGCAGAATCACTCCTAGATAGCAGTTTTAATCTAAACATTTTGATTTCTCTGCCAATGCCAAAGCCACTCTGCCCCTAGATGAGATACTGTGATGCAGAAAACTGATGTGGAGCTAGCAAGTGTAAAGCAAGGACAAGGCAGAATGCTCTTTTAACAAATGGATATTTATTTTGTTAAAAAGTGTTATACTGGTGCAAGAGTTATACTTGCACCAGAGACTTTTTTGTGGTCAGAATGCCCTTCTCAAACAGGAGCATGGCTAGAGAAATCCTGTCCTCCAGGGTTTCACATGGAAGGGTACCCACACATACATGGTTTGGATAGGAAGACAGGAGAAGTTCGATACTGTCTGTATACTCGGGATCTATCTCAAAGAACTTGAGCTCTTCCTTGTGATACACTCTGGAATTTTCTGTCGTGTAATACAGCATCACACCTGCTTCTTCATTACACAATCTAACAATGCCGTGGCGGAGGAGACGCACCTCTGTGTCCTTTGTTATTGGTATATTGACATTGCAGGGACCTCCATTTTGCCACCGAGCTGGGAAGCCGTACACACTCAGTGACTTTTCACTCTGCGTAAGCACCGGGGGTAGACAGTCATGAAGAAATGACTTGGCTCTCTGATCCACAGCAGCATCGATAGGTGCATAGTCAACAAGTTTCTTTATCAGGCTCTGCAGCTTCTCCACAAAGGCTGTTCGGCGAGCATCGACTGTGTCTGAGTTGGCAACCCCCATGTACCTTAGGTAGTCCATGGGAAGCCCTTGCCGATACTCCACATCTTCCTCCAAGGCCATCTGCAGGGCAGCTGGGAGCAGCTTCTCGAGGAGGTCGCCCCAGGAGTTCCTCTGGTATGAGGACACTGTTATATGGAGTGAGTGCACATCAGGGAGACAGTTTCCCTGATGGATAAAGCCGCGGGGAAAGTACAGCAGGTCTCCAGCCTCCAGCACAGTCTCCAGCACTGGCTCACCGACCTCAGCCTGTGTGAGGTTTGCGCTAGATAATTGTGGCAGTACCTCGGTGTCTGTCCGGGGTCTGTAGACACGCCAGTGCTTCTTCCCCTCTAGCTGCAGCACGAAGGCCTCGATGTCATCGTAGTGGGGTGCAAAGCCCTGAGTCCCTGGTGGAGTGAGGTATGTGTTGGCCCCCACCATGCTGCCGAATTGCTCCTGCAGGATGGAGAGGAAGTGCCAGACGGTAGGGGAGAAGACCTGGGGGCAGAGGAGCCGCAGGGAACAGCCATTCTGGTAGAAGTCCCAGACGACGGCGGGCAGGGCCCGACCGGACGGGTTGTGCGTCTCCCGCACCCCCTCGGCGTAGCTGGTCACGTCCAGGTGCGTTCCGAAGTGCACCTCGCTATCTCGTAGGGCAGCGTCGAAGTCGGCCGTGGAGAAGAGCCCCGCGTANACCAGTAGCGGTTCCTGCTCCCAGGGCCGCCCCAGGACCTCCGCCGGCGGCACCGGAGCCACGAGCCACCGGAACATCTCGGCCGCCCGCTGTCGGCTGTCCTCCAGCCGCCCCAGTTGCCGTAGCAGCCCCACCACGCCGCCGCCTGCTATCGCCGGCCGCGGACCGCCCGGATTCGCCGCAGGGCCGTTGTGTCCGTTCGCTTCAGGGCTTCCGGCCGCCTCCTTAGCCTGCTCCACGTGGCCCGGGGTAGCAGCCGCGCTTGGCAGTGGCTGCGGCGGGGCCTC